>JAHREE010000480.1:1942128-1957414 GCA_033628505.1 Tringa tobata
GGTGGGGGGGGGGTCGGGGAAGGGAAAGGGAAAGGCTGCGGCAACGTGACTGCGAGCAATTCCTGCTGGCAAAGTCTGACAGAGTCTTCTGGTGAGGCAGTGTGTCCCTGGTGGAAAATGACAGGCTCTGAGCTGAAGGCAGGGTTGTAGAGGATGAGGGTAGGTAGGGTAGAAGATTGAGTCAGGAACCTGTTACTCTCTGCAGGAAATTTAGGGGATGTGAAAACAGGTAGGCGTACACTCACACACAAAGTTAGTGGGACCAAAACGTGAAGGTGCATAAAGCTTTCTGCTCAAACTGTCCAAACGTGGCAAATAGAAGGGCCCCTTCTAGGGCAAATAGAACTTGCCACCTATTCTCCAAACAGGAGACAAAGTGAGGGAAAGCTGTCTCCGTCCTATACAGCTTCACCCCCATCCTCCCCCATTTCAGGAGACAGCAAGCTGTTGCTAAAGCAGATATCTAAAGTCCATAGAAGCATACAGACGCAGTCAGAGCAACCACCACTGAAAAAAAAAGGACAAGTACGCTATCTCCCATTAAAGAGCAAAGACAGTTTTTTTCTTACCAGTTTACCATCATAGCCGCGTTGTTTTCTGCAATGAATGGCAGCTCCCCTCTCGCCTTCATCATTGCCAAGAAAAAGATCCAGAGGATGTACTGGGGCATCTCCTACAAGTTCGTTCTGCTCCTCAGAGCAAGAAAACCATCTAGCCCAGGCAGTGAGTGCTCCAGTGTGTCAGCTCCAGGTCACTTCCAGTTTGCAGCTTCGCCCGTGAAAGCTCCTTGTACTCCTCAGCCCAAGGAAACAGGGGACTCTTCAGACAAATCCTAAAGTTTCTGCCCAGTAAACACCTCCCTCCTGTATCTTAAGATTTAGGCTAATAAATGCTTGCTTTCCAACGTCAAGATTTTATATTAATGTCCTGAGTTACATCTGGGCTGGCTGGATTCTGATTGCAGGGTGGATCGCAAAGAGCAGGACACAGATTGTAACTGGGGATTAGCAAAATACAAAAATCCGATTTTGCACAGGGAAAGCATCAGTCAGCGATGGATTTTCTGGACTTCATCAAGCTCGTAGGAAGCCAGTAATCAGGGTTACTTATGAACGCAGTCTAAAGCATTTCTTCCTTCTATGGAATTGTTGAACATGAAAAAGGAAAACCAAATAGCTATTGCACAAATCCAAGTGCTTGGATCTTTTGTGGGTTTTTTGATACACAAGTCAAACTACACAGCCTCTGCAGTTGCATAGGCAAAATGTTTGTGTATGTCATAGGACATTTATGCTCTCCTTTCTAGCAGAAATGCTGGACCTGCATCAGTCCCTTAGGATTCTGTTGCTTTTGTAGGCAAGCTGCTAAGTTGAGCTGTCTTCTCAGAAAAGATACCCTGGCACTCCTAATTCATCAACCAATCTTGAAACTGGGAACGTTTTAGCCATGCCACAGAAAACAGCTCTGACATTTCCACCTGTTTGGGGTTGGGTGTTTTGTGCTAACATCCCCAAATGTCATTCCCCAAAAAGGGAAGATATTTGACTACTCACACTGTTTCCAACAGGCCCAACATCTGTTATGTCCTGGTGGTTCAAGTGCTGAACACAATCAGATACGGGATTTGGGTCCAAATGGATCTTACTGCCTTCTGCAAATGGTTGCCCAGTTCTGCTCCCCATACCCAGAATCTCTCATTGCTAACTTAGGATCTGCAGTGCCACAAAACAAAACAAAAACCCACTCTTTTATCTTCTGCCAGCTGGAGCCTGAGCTCTGAAATATCCAAAGCCTAAATAATAAAAGAAGCATTCAGCTCTTCATTTTGCACCAAATAATTCTGTTTTTTCCTTGCGATGAATGTTTCCCCTGCATCACTATAAAAAGGAATCGGACATTTCTCGTGGGCCAAACTATTCGGGATGTCAGCATGGTCAGGGATGTGGTGTCACAGCCCTAAGGTCAGGATCTCACCAGAACAGCTATTGGTACACCTGAGTCCAGGTATATTCAGTAAAAAAACAAGCCCAGGGGCTGTTCTATCCTCATTGAAACATTCTGTTGAATCCCAGCGTAATGGTGACCGAAGAATGCATGTAAGATCCTGGAAAATTTGTTAGCATGATCTCCAGAACTCTATCACCTAGATACCAAAAAAATACTGTAGCAGCTTTTAAAGCATAAAAAACCCCCAAAACATTAAGACCAGCAGCAGCACAGTAGCATAGCTCTGTGAAAAAAATGCAGCCACTCCTGCTCTAGGGCTTTTCATTAGTGCTAAATTTGTTATTAAAATTGCTTTGTGCAGTGATGAGTGGACCCCATCAGGAATAGGATTCTCTTTTTAAGTGCTACGTAAACCTATAACAAAAATTAGCTCTTGCTCAAGAAAGCTTATGGTCTAAGGATAAACAGTGGCCTTACAGAAGTAAAAGGGAGCTTTGCCACTGCAAGAGAGCCAGGATTTTGTTCTATATAAACAAAAGGCCAAGTCAGGCAGCTTTTAGCTTTACTTTAAGCAGTCATTGCAGGGCATTAAAAACCAAGCTATGGGGTTTACTTAAGCCCTTAGTCTGCTGGAGGAAGCATTCCTTGTGTAGGCATTTTTGAAAAAGAACAGCATGGGAAATTGCAGAAGATATCAGTTGGAAGAAGAGCAAGTACAAAATCAAAGTGATGTTATTTCAGTGGAGACAAGAGCTTTGATAGGTTAAAGAAAATGATAAGGTAAAAATCAGCTGTGGAGGGCCATCAAAATGTAGGTTTTAGTCTTCTGCATTTTAGAAAGGAAAGATGAGGGTCCTCTTGCTCTGCTGAAGCTGTGTAGATGTTTTTTTATTCCGTCTCTGAAAGCATACTGTCAAAATCAATAATGCACATCGTCACTCCTTAGCGAGCGGGGAAACTGTGACTCAAACACATCCCAGCGCAGTAGCAACTGAGAAACAGATTACAGGCGCATAGACCCTGCTGCTCCTGGCATATTTTATGGGTATCCACAAACTGAATGCTCCTAAATAAAGAGCAAGTGGGGTTCCTCCTGAGACCGTAGCATGTTCAGCATCCCTGGTTCAAAATTGCACTAAATGGAAAGAATTAGATGTTGCTTCACAGGGATTTTCTCCCCAGTTTCACAGCATTCCCTGCCCATCTCCACATCCCTCTTCAGGGAACCGTTTCACCAGAAAATCAGACTCCAGAAGAAAGTCATAAAGATTGAGGCAAGCTGTCAGCTAAGGCATTTCTGTGCTATTCCAATTCCAGTCTTTCTATCTAAAATCCTCAGCACAAACAAGGTCTGTAAACTTCATGCAGAATAACGGAGCTCCCCTAGCATAACATATCAGTGCAGCTATACCTGCAAAAGCACTTTCACTGTAGACCTGTTCTCTGCTAATTAGCCATATTGTCACTTAGAAATAATCTGCCAAATCTAATTGCTTAGCAATGCTGGCTGCAGCTCAACTCGGGCTATTCACTCAAGGCAGAATCAGTCTGTTATATATTTTCCTTCTGTGGCTGGTCTATAGAGACTGACAGTCAAATCTTACAACAGAGATTATAGCTGTATTTGATTTATTCTTGGAGGAAAATATATCTTTCAGAACAGGCATTACTCTGATTCATCAGTACCCAGATGAATGATGCATGCTTTTAAATTAATTTGATATCAATGTGAGTGGAGATCTGTTAGGGATTGAAGGGGGTTAGTTGCTTTACATTCTTACATTTTGTTTTTACTCTTATTTTTCTTAGACAAACTAGTCTGGTTTTAGCTAGCAAGATTTTTGCTTTGGGGAGCAGTTACCATCAATGAATAAATAGCCTTCGGTAATAATTATATGGTTTTACAGGAACAGTCTGAAAGAACCATTTAAGTTTTCGTTTTTTCTGATACATTAGCGAAGGTGACAGCTGATCTGTTGATTTTTGGAGTGCACTTTTTTAGGCTTTTATTGAAATTCAGAAGACCTGACAAAAGCCAGATTAAGGTAGTGCTGTGAATTTGGCATATAAAAAAGGTACAGAATTTAGCACTGCAGTGGCAGTTTTCAGTGAATTCTCCATGCAGGCAGTACAATATTCATTGCACAAGTGAACAAGATTGGGCACAATGTCTATCCAGAAATATTCTCTTTCCAAGGGCTAAAGTGTACCAAATCCTAGGAAAACTGCATGTACTAGAGGGATTTTGGTTCCTGGAGGAGCCATCTGATGGGTTTGGGTACTGAGATCAACAAGACATCCCAGGGCCCGTTTGCATTTTTTTGCAGTACCAACACCGGGATGGCAGTCCCTAAAGTGCAGTGCAGAGGGAGTTCTCATTTGGAAAAACTGATGGCTTGGCAGTAACAGTTGCCCTAATGAGGTTAAGTCCTTCTGCTAAATCAGTTTTCTTAGAGTAGATGGCCTTAATCGTTACTCTGATAAGACAGTCTGCAGGACTGAGTCAAAACCAGGCAGGACTGAGGCAGTGCCAGCCACCTGGTTTTTTAAGCCTGTGAACATCAAGATGTCCCAGGTGCATCAAAGGACCACAGCCTTTCAGTGCAGTAGGAACAGCCAGTCGTTGTCTTATGCTTTTGGGTACTGAATGTGAAGACTAGCAGGATCTAGCAGCACCTCTGTCTCAAGTCCTCATTTTCTACAGTGCAGAAATCCAGACATATTTCATGCAATTAAGAATGGCTTAATGGTTTCCTCAAATGGGGGGGTGGAGCTGGCCTGCTTAAGTCCCTAAATCAGTAAGCCTCCCTTATTTTACCCACATGCGCATTTTTTCTCCTTCTAGGCGAATATACTATTATGACAGCCCATTTTCATCTGAAAAGAAAAATTGGTTATTTTGTCATCCAGACGTACCTTCCTTGCATCATGACTGTCATCTTATCACAAGTGTCGTTTTGGCTAAACAGAGAATCTGTCCCTGCTAGGACTGTCTTTGGTGAGTATCCCCCTTTCTTCCAGCACACGGGAAAGAACGATCTGCCTTGTGGAAGCGATATGCTGTAGCAAAACCACAGTGCCCTAATGCTTCTATCTACTTGAGATGTTAGATGCTCTGTCATGTTCCCATGTTCTCTTCCAGTTTAAATTCAAAATCCATTTAAAAACACTGGGCTTTTTTTGCTAAAGTTATGACAGAAGGTGCTTAAGAATGAATTGTAGGAACGTTAAGGACAGAAGACAGAAGAATTAGATTAGTGTGATTTGTAAGGTTTTTTTCTCACTCAGGTAAAATACTGGATTGTTTAGAACAAAACCCCATGCATATTACCATATTTAGTGTATACTCTAGCTAAGCATTTGAAACAGATTTCACTTCAAGACATTTTGTTTATCTCTGTTTTAAGATGTTTATCTGGGAAAACCATGTAGAGGTTAATTAGTGACAATTAGCTCTATTACCATCAAACAAATTAATATGACTTTGCATTTAGAAAATGTATATTTACTACAGAAGTTGTCATGGAAAAATCCTCCGGGGTCTCTTAAATTACTCAATTTATCAGTAGAAGATTGCAGAAAATAAACAGTGTCTTCTAAGTGAAGGCTGATGAAATACAAAATTTTCACTAGATGAAAAATGAGGTGAGTGGGAACAGTTTATTATGTAAAACTTCATTCAGCTGTTCTTCAAAGATTCATTCGTTTGTACAAACCTACTGAAATCAGTCAGCAGTGTTGATCAAAAAATCAGTTCAGCAAGCTGTGTGGGGAGAATACAGGTACCAGTGTCGCTTTGCTGACCAGTGGTATCCATTCTAGGTTTGCAAAGCTGTAACTGAGAGTTGAGTTTTGTCCTATTGGGGACATCCGTCCACAGGTTAAAGTAGTGGCAGCTCTGTCATTTAATGGCCTGTGGGAAAGGAGGAGCTACAGTCAAGGAAATCAATGACAGCCAACAATTTTGTACGTAAAATCTCCGTGTAAGGAAATAAAATCAGTAATCCCACCTTATTCTGGCAGTTACTGCTTAATGGGTTGCTCACTGATTTTATAATGTACTGCTTAATGAGGGACACTCTATACATATCATGCCTCAGTCTGTGGGGGTAAAATACCAGTAAGGATTTGGTTTATGTAACAGCTGGGTTTGTGTTACCCCTAAAAATATTTATTTAAATACTAGGGATAACCAGGAAACCACAGAAATAAACACCTGAGGGTGGAGGCTTTCATTTTTTCTTGGAGAGCAAAGTATCTTACTCTTTTGGACTGTAATATACAAACACTGACTGAATTCATGTGGCCTTCTTTGGTATCCTGCTGAATTGGGGCCTGCTCATAACTTGTTAGGGGTGTAAGGGCTACCAAACTCATCTCTGCCTCTTTTTTTTTTTTTTCCTCCTTTACAGGAGTAACCACAGTCCTCACCATGACCACCTTAAGTATCAGTGCCCGTAACTCTTTGCCAAAAGTGGCCTACGCTACTGCAATGGACTGGTTTATAGCTGTCTGCTATGCCTTTGTATTTTCTGCACTGATTGAATTTGCAACAGTCAACTATTTCACCAAGAGGAGTTGGGCATGGGATGGCAAAAAAGCCCAGGAAGCTGCTAAAATCAAGGTGCTTACCTTACATTTGTTAAATATCTAGAATAAAAAACAGTTATTTCAGCATAGTTCAAATAACTGAATGGACAATTTTCAATTTCTTCGTGAAAAAGCTATTTTATTAACTCATGACAAACTTTCACCTTCCTATAGGGGAAATTATGCAAGGAAATATGCCACCTTCTCTTTACAGAGATAGACGATCAGTCTCCACCATCTCTGTGTCCCACCACAGTACCCCAATAATAAAGAGACAAAAGAGCAGTTCTGTGAAAACACAAACTTTTGCATTTTACGCTGAAATGAAGATTTTGGAATAGGATTGACTCTTAGCAAATGATGTCTTAGAGAGAGCTCCTACCCACAGGCTTCCAGTAAGAGTGACACGGAGAGGGGAAGCTGGCAGGAGCAATGAGTCCTTCACCACACTCCTTGCTCCAGCCGGGAGGGTGAGGTCCACATCTCAGCAGCTGCCCATGGGGCAGCAACCTCTGCAGGTGCAGGACTGCATTGCCCTGACACAAGAGGCTGCTCGTGCACACACCAGGTGGGATCCAGGTCTGGCCGGCTGCTCTTAGCTTTCTCTGGCGTCAGGGGAAGTTTAACCTAAGTAAGGACTATAAAATCGAGGCAGAAACAGCCGCTTGGGAGTCAAGGTCGGAATAGCCAACAGGCATTTGTTAGCACGATTGATTACGGTACTTAGATTTTTGGGCTAATATCTTGAGAACGTGTTTCCACTTTCTGTTCTTTTGTTCTTCGCGCTGCAGAAAAAAGAACGTGAATTGATGGGAAATAAATCAACTAATACTTACAGCACCGGGAAGATGACCCCTGCACCAAACATGCCAAAGGACTCAGCCCCATCTGTCATCTCAAACACGGCATCTGCTCCAGTGAAGCCTGCAGAAGAAAAGCCCCCTGAAAGCAAAAAGACTTACAACAGCATCAGTAAGATTGACAAAATGTCCCGGATAATTTTCCCAGTGCTGTTTGGAACTTTCAACTTAGTTTACTGGGCCACATATTTGAATAGGGAGCCTGTAATTAAAGGTGCCAATTCTCCAAAATAAACTGAAGGACTCTGAAGCCACATGTGAGCCATACTTACAAAGCAGATGCTACCAAGGAAAATTTGAGATCCAGACAACTTTCTACATTTGGGCAATATTCTTCAGGAAGTTTTTTGCATGTTTCATAATATGTACAAATAATATTGCCTTGATTGTTTCTACATGTAACCTCAGATGTTTCGGAGACGATTATATTACTTACAGCAACAGATCTTTATAAAAGATCAGAAGACATTGAACATGGCTTCTTTGCTGCTGAGTATCTTGCATTGATAGTTTACAAATAAAATAAGTTATATTTTTTAACTGTTCGAGTGTACTACATATCGTGGTTTTTATACTTCAGATGTACAGTCATACAAATGTAGGCTTAACCTATATTTTACAGAAGAGCTCCACTATTGTCATCTGATAGGTTACTGAGTAACGCCAGTTGTAAATGTGCCAAATTACTAAGTGTAGGGCTATGTTTGAGCACCTTTACTGGTTAGAAGTAGCTCATTACTCCACAGATGAAACTGCTCAGCCCAATTTCCAGTAGAAGTTAATACAATGCAGTAAATCCTAATGGGGCTATGCTGATTTTCACTGCTTGAGCCTCTAGCTTGCAGTGAAGTAATACAGGGAGCAGGATGCTACTTGTGTAAATAAAGGTGGTGGAATTTTGCCCATAAAACCAAGTATGAAGTTTGTTTGGATTTTGCATTCCAAGGAAATTTCTCTAATGATTTTCAGTATTTATTCCAAAAAATAGAGATATAATGCATGAAATTAACATAGATTAGGAACATACTTGTGCAAATAAAACTTTTAACAACAGCAGTAGACATTTTTATTAGGGTAAAGTAAATGATGTTTGGACTTTTTCCCAAGAAGAAGATTGTGTTAGCAGAGATTAACAGTAAAGAATTACAGTAATTCTAAAATAATTATTACTTGTTTCCCACAATGAAAACCAATTAGCTAACACTAAGAAGTGTGATCAGGAAAAAAGATGTGCTTCATGACAGCAAGGTGTTTCAGTGACAATATTGACAGAAAGGTCTTTGTACTGTCCATCTGAAACTTTTCTATAAAACGCCTTGCTGCTGCCAATGTGTTTTGCTTTCACAATGAATGAGAAAATGCAATCTGAGTTTTCAGCTCTTTCCTCCTTGGCATCCTTTCTTTGTTCCAGAAGCTTTTGTAATTTAATCTTAATGTTTAAATAAAAAATGCATTCAACATTTGATTGCAAAATGTCATTCTTATATTGGTTGTCCGTTTAGAGAGACCAAAAAATCACCACAAGAGCTGAAAGAATTAATTGGAAAGCACACACGCGTGCACTTGATCACATGTGTGTACATGACGGGTCCTCACTGTTGCCAAGAAAGGTACATACTGGGTGAAGACAGTGAATCGGGATGTTTCTGAGTAGGTGTTTTCTTCCTATGGAGCCTTAGCCCCATGTTCTGTTTGTAATAGAGAGGGGAGGCCATGCTTCACTTTGAGGTGAGGGTCTCGTCCAGGACAGGGGAGCTATCTGGGCTTCTTGTGTGTCTTCTCTTCATCCCCTTCATTCCTAAATGTTGCCAAGGAAAAAAAAATCTCACACATCCATTCCTTTTTTCAGCTTTTTGTTTTATGCTATGGAATTAGAAATTTGCAAATTCTTAGTGGCCATGGAGAAGCCACAGGACTGAGCAGGTGACTGGAAGCTGGAAAGGAGGAGCAAGGCAAAGGCATGCCCATCTATTAGTAACAGTGCTATCCTGAACCAAGGTGAGGATTTGGATCTCTGTTTTCACCTAGGCTTCCCATACGGCTTTGAGTAGCCACAGACCTCCATGTTCATAATTTCTTTGTTTTTAAAAGTGGGATGATGGTATCTGAATGCAATTAATCCAGCCCATTGGGGATCAAAAACAGTGAAAAATTGCAGATCCTATTGGGAGGCAAAACTTCATAAAGTCCCATGGCTATTTCTTTTCTTTTATGCAGGTTATTCCCACAAAAAGGTGGGAGTCAACAAGACCTCCTGTTTCTCAGTGAAGAGCATGTAGCTTGGCCAAGTCCAACAGCGACACAGTGGAGTGAAGTGTTGGGATCAGCGCTGTTCAGTATCGTCATGAGTGACACAGACAGTGGGATCAAGTGCACACTCAGCAAGCTTGCAGGTGACACCAAGCTGAGCGGTGCAGTTGACACGCTTGAGAAACGGGATGCCATCCAGAGAGACCTGGACAGGCTCAAGAAGTGGGTCCATGTGAACCTCATGTGGTTCAACAAGGCCAAGTGCAAAGTCCTGCACCTGGCTCAGGGCAACCCCCAGTATCAATAAAGGCTGGGAGATGAAGGGATTGAGAGCAGCAGCTCTGCAGAGAACGACTGGTGGATGGAAAGCTGAACATGAGCTGACAATGTGCACTTGCAGCCCAGAAGGCCAACCATATCCTGGGCTGCACCAAAAGCAGCGTGGCCAGCAGGTCAAGGGACATGATTCTACCCCTCTGCTCTGCCCTGGTGAGACCCCACCTGGAGTACTGTGTCCCGCTCTGGAGTCCTCAGCACAGGAAAGACATGGACCTGTTGGAACAAGTCCAGAGAAGGGCCACAAAAATGACCAGAGTGCTGGAGCACCTCTCCTTTTTAGCAGGGCCTGTTGCGATAGAAAAAGGGGTAATGGCTTTAAACTTAAAGGGGGAAGATTTAGACTAGATCGAAGGAATATTTTTTTTTTTTAAATGAGGGTGGTGAAACACTGGAACAGGTTGCCCAGAGAGGTTGTAGATGCCCCATCATTGGAAGCATTCAAGGTCAAGTTGGACAAGGCTCTGAGCAACCTGGTCTAGCTGAAGATGTCCCTGCTTATTGGAGGGGAGGTTGGACTAGATGATGTTTAAGGTCCCTTCCAACCCAAACTATTCTATGATTCTAAGTGCACACACATTGCACTGGTATCCCCAGTGATTCAATCACTGAGCACTTCTAAAACAGCTAACACTGGGCGACTCACGGAGAGGAGGAGACCTTTCTGCATATGCAAGACAGACCCTCTCAGTTGCAGACTCTTCTGCCTCTTCCTATGGCCATAGAGATGTACAATGAATGCAGTGCTAGGCTCCTGGAGGCTGAATATCCAGACAAGGGGAGGTAAGCCCAACATGCTGTCAAAGGCTAGCAAGCATAACAATTCCTCTTAAGGAAGGGGTACACAGCTGGGGAGCTTTTATTCTATTTCATATGGGTACACATTCCTCCTGCGTCAAGGTAAAGGGACCATGCAATAAGTGGCTTGTTAGGTTCTTACTGTTAATCACTGAGGGAAACTGCCTGCAGCCCTACAGATAAGTGTTTGTTCACTGTCCTTGACTCTTTTCCTGTGGTTGATGATGATAGGGCCTGCCATTGACACTCATGGCAGATGGATGTCATGGACAATACATCTGGACAAGGCGTCTTGCTAGGAATCATTTTACTAACAGCTTGCTGCTTCTAGTCTCACCAGAATAACAGGTGAGATCTTGCAACATCAGTGACACAGCATAACACACCAAACTAATCTTACTCAACCAGGTGTCTGAGGATGATAGTTAGGCTGATGAGGACCCATCAGGAGATAGTCCACATGATGACTTGCCCTTTTTTAGACCCCATATGTACACACACGATCATGTTGTTGGCAGGTATGTATCAGCATTTGTTCCCTTCCCGATCATTCTTACAGCCTACAGGTGGCACAGGCTTAAACTTTCTTATCACACATTATTATATATGATAATATTTGCAATTCCAAACTCGGGTTCTTAACACTCAGATACCAAACAGTGAGGTTACATGAAAAACATGGTGGGTTTGGTTTTGGTTTTGGGGTTGGTTTTTTTTTGGTGGTGGTTTTGGTTTTGTGGTTTTTTGTTTGTTTGGTTGGTTGGTTTTTTTGTTTGTGTTTTTGTTTGGTTGTTTTTTTTTCCACAGGAAGAATCAGTAGTTGTAGAGTTTTAAAATAAAAGCAATTACTGTTAAGGAACTAATGGGACAGTCCCTAACAGAAACCAGGTTCTGTGGGTACAAGTTCAATTAGGATCATGGGGCTTTGGCACACTTCTCTAAATAGATTGAAACTATATCAGGATCCTGAGACACTGACTGCTAGAAGGTAGAGGAGTAATTGGGAAGAATATCATACGTTTTTCTTATTCTTTCTCCAGCCTTTCTGCTTCTGGCCACTTTCAGAGGAAGGATACTGCCCTGTCCAGACCTTTTTCCTGACCTCCGTACAGCTACTCAGCAAATGTTCTGCAACAGAAGGCTGGAGTGCAGGAATGGCTAGTCAGACCTTAGGCCACAAAGCACTTGTGAAAGTGGCACCAGTGCTTCTGGGACAGTACAGAGGCTGTATTTACTACGCTGTTGAAAACTATGAGCAATCCGCAAACTTCCAGAGAACACCATGCATGCTAAAAGGATGTCTGAATACACAGGAATCCCAAAACAAGAACGAGAAAGAATCACAAGAAGTTGCTTTTCATTTTCCTCAAACTTCCACAAAAAGCCTCCAGTGTGAGGCTTTTCACTACATGAACAAGAAACTCAGAACTATCTTTAAAGCATCTTCTCCAGAGCCATTCTGTTTGCCCCAGAGGGTTTTCTCTGCTTGATTTATTTGTTTACACCCAAGCGTGACTCTTACTCTGAATGGCTCAACATCATTTTCTGGTCTCCGTTGCAGGACTCAGTGCCAGGACATCTAAACCTGACCAGTTTTACTTACATGGACAGTCTCCTTGTCTTTACTGAATATGGAACTACCTGCGAACAGTGGATTTGCATGGTTGGAGTATCAGGCCCTTTGCTTTAATTTGGTAAACATTTTATTGGAGTTTACCTGATGTGTAGAGAACCTGGTAATTACCTAACAAAGGCATATGGCACCACAGACGTTCTATATATATAAACCACTTCCAGTTGTATTGACTGTTGCTTTCTGTGTTTGAACGTGAAGACAGAAAATAATGATTAGAGCTCATTCTGTTATTGTGGATTTGCTAAACCAGGTTGAAATTCCCTGAAGAAACCATCTATCTTGGATTTCTCAGGGAAGCCCACGCACTCCTAATCCTTGCTGAGAACAGAAATGGTAGAAGAAGAATAAGCCACCTCGCAGTGTGTTTGCCTGCCTGAACAGTAGGTGTTATCCCATAGTTTGAGAGATGCTTCAATAAGCCACTTGATTCCAGGCTGGAATACTTAAATGCCACTGCCTCGCACTACACAACACCTAACAATTTAAATCTCTCTGCAGTCAGTGGAACTGTTTGTGTGGGAGACCATTACTCATTGATGGCATCTGAACTGTGGGAGATGGGAGTATTTCCCAGATTCTGGCTCAAAGTAAACACCTTGGACTTGTCCTGCTCCAGGCTGGGGTGGTACCTGAATGTGCATCAACTACTTTTGGTTTCCCCTGGAAGGAGCCTGGGCCTTCAGAAGGGGTGAGCTTCAGGAGGGGAGTCATTGTCCCCAGTATGGGAGAATTGGGACCCGGTGGGGCACATCTACTTCACAGCTTAGTCACAGCCAAAGAGAGTAATAAATAGGAACTGCTTGTCATTGCATTTTTCCTGTATGATTTCAGGAAAAAAATAGTTGAAAAGTGAATTACAACAATTCAGCACTGGAGAGTAAGTGTGTGCAGTTCTACTGCCAAATTTCTTCACTTGTGCCCATTAAGAATGAAAGAACAAGTCAAATACAATGGAAGAGGTTTTTATTTCTGATATTTGAGCTGTGCCAGCTTAGTCCAAGGATGAATTTAGGCAACAATGTATTTTCTAAAGCTTAGACCTCTTCTGTTATTGCAAATTGCTTTTTTCCAAATGGAGTGTGCCCTCCATGGAATAACTAAACATATTTGTACAAAACTGAGAAAGAAATGATTTTGTGAAATAATCTTGTCTTTCAAAAATTCTTGCTGAACGTATAAGTTAAATTTTCAAGAAGACTGAATGAAACTGCTTTGCTATTCAGTTTATGCAGACAAGATGAATGTAGCACTTCACTTGCACAGCTATTTGTTTTTTAAATGTGGGGATAATGTTCTTTGTAATAAGGATATATTTCCCCTAACACACTTGCTCCTCAGATTAGACTTGACACTGAAATATTCAGAGGAACCTTAATTATTCTAAAGGACTGTTTGATCAAATGGCTTGAATTTTTCCTGCCTTCTTATGTGTTGTTATGGCACCACAAACACTTAAATATGGCCATTGTATGGCGACAGTCTCAGATGACATCCTCACCTTACGAGTTTTGCATCTTCTACTATTTTGTTATGGACATCTGTTCAATTTTGACAAATAGAGAAAGAATGGCATTTAGATTTTAGGAAGCCCAAAGGACTTGTGAAGGATCTTCCTAGGATTACCACTAATTTAGACTCAAGTCTAAGTGTCCCATTCTGTACTGCATTATTTGCCTTTTCATTGCCATCCTCAAAAGCAATTATCACTTCTCAAAGTCATCATGTCTTAAAAGTTGCTGTTTAAATTGGCTAAAAACAAAGTGAAAAGGAAATTAAGAATGTTGACTGAAGATAGCAACTCACTTCAGTTAGATGAATTTGGAGAGTTTTTGAGAAATACTGATAGATTGCAATGCACTGGACCGACAATGATAGGGTGCATCGGTAGGTGGAAAAAATTGATGTACAAAAAATTGAAGGACAAAAAATACCACATAGCTTGTCACATATACAATAACAAACACTGTAACCAGCCACTCACAGCAGCCCTGGCCTCAGTGGATCTGAGCTCAGCTCTTCATTCTCTCTAGGCTGGTATTACTGATGTCTTTAAAACAACTGCTTAGGGGTCGTTTGGCCCCAAGAGGTTCATGCCTGCCTGCCCTGATGCTGCATCAGCCCGTGCTTCTGCAAGCAAGTGTACATAAAGCTGCTGAAGAGCTGCAGCATTGCAGCATCAGGAGGGATTCTCCACATCCTGCTCGTGAGCCAAAGAGAGCCCCATGCTGGAGGACAGAGCTGAGGGCACACAGAGAGGATCTGGACCTCTCAGATTCAACTTCCTACCTCAAGGCAGATTTAATTACTTGTACAAAGCAGACTGCTTCCAGCAGGAGTGACATAGACCTTCAGCCACGATTTACTAGTCTCTAATAAATCTCTAATAAGCCTCCAGCTGGCTGACTCCTGTAGGAGACAGGTTTCATCCCTTGCCCGTTTGTCTCAGAGCAGCGCCAGCTCCCTCCTGTGTTGCTCGTGGTGTAGGTGGCAGCCTCAGCCTCTGGGATGGCAGGAAAGTCACCAGTGAGGGATCTCCAACATTTAATCAGATGCCCAATATCAGGAACCTGTTCAGTGCTAGAAAGGGGGTACCCAGTTCTAGCAGGTGAGATACTTGATCTGTGAACCCCATTACCTCCCTCTGGATTCCACTCCTTATTTATTCTAATCATCTCCCTGTGCACCTGCTTTTGGAGGCTATTTCTTCCCCCCTTGCTCAAGAAATACCACAAAAGTATCCCTTTGGTATCCCTCAGGTTGAAAAGACAGCTGTCCTCTGAAAATGCAGCAAAAGGTAAGTTAAAATGTGGGTACATTTTATTGTGCTACAGAATAAAACTTCTTAGTATCATTACAGGATATGATAAAA
>JAHREE010000480.1:1961790-2021362 GCA_033628505.1 Tringa tobata
CTTCGAATGTTCTCAGCAGCCTGCACCACAGCTGAGGGGCATCTCTCCCAAATCCCTGCAGGAACAAGAGGTTGCTTCATGCCAGCCCCCAGAGCAAGTCCTGGAGATGCGTGTTGTAGGAAAGAAACCCTTTCCCCACAACCTCTCAGGGTTTTCCAGCCTTCCTTCTTTGCAGTTTATGCACTGCCTCCTTTCCGCCTCCTCACAGGATGAAAACTAGTGGCCCCTGAGGAGTTTGGAAGGTGTGCAGCCCTTCTTCCTCCCCAGTTTGAGAATGGCCTGCCATCATCTCGCGCTTAATTTTGCGGATAGCAGGAATATGCCGAGGATTTGGCAGTCACCAGTGAGGCTACAGGTGAAAACGCAACCTCAGATGCCTTCAAGGAGCCTAATTGTGTAGAGGCAAGCAAGGGAAGTGAGATAATAAACTCTTAAGGAGGAAAACAAAATACCTTGAAAAATATGCATCTAGAGCATTAGTCTGATTCACTCACACCCCCAGTCTTAATCTAGAATGTAGGTAGGAATTTACATTGTCTGGAGGTACTTTGTAGGAAACAAGCTGCTAGAGTGAGGGGGTTTAAAAGGTCTGTCAGTAGAGTCCTACTAGTGACTGGTTTTGAAGAAGCAGCTCCCTGAAGTGTCAGTCTTGATCCTACCTGTACTCAGTTCTCATTTCCACGTGCAGTCTGGATGCCACCAGCAAAGTTGTGGTTGGTGCAGCAGAAAGAGATGTCACCGTTTGTGCTGCTTTCCTATCGGCAACTCAGCACCCCTTCAGGGTTTCAGTTCTGACACATCAACCGTGTGTGTTTGGAGATGGTGCCTCTTTTTTTTAATGCCACAGTTACAGAACTATTCTCACGTAGGGCTTGTCATGAATCTGAGGGAGACAAAAACCTCCATAAAATTCCTCTTAGGGTTTTTAAATGCTCATTGGGTGAATTACAGAAAAAAGATCCAGTCGCAAAAAAATATAAGTCACTAACAGACAAGGAATGGTCATCTAGTCAAAATTTTTTCAACTTTTCTCTACCTTTGCAACTTGGTTATATGAGCTTTCCTTATTGAAAATCCTCAGGGGCTAGGTTTCAAAATTATATTTATATAGAAATTGTACCTAGAGCACTTGCAATTTGTGAGGTTATGTATAAGTGATTCATGGCTAATCCTTAGAGGCATATTGTCTGTAGAGCAGTTTCAATTAAAAGTTTCATTAAATGCTCAAATGGTGGTCTACAAGCAATGCTGAGGGTTGATGATGCTCTGTGATTAAATTTTTATAATTGTATTCTTTTTTTTTTTTTTCCCTGCTGCTGTAGAGTGTCTATCAAGTCTTCTGGACATCTGAAATATTTTAAAAGACACTCGTTTCATTATGGAGAGAAGGAGAGGGAGAGAGAGAAAGGAGGTTGCTCTGACATGTGTAGCACATCCCATGAACAAGCAAGGCTGGTGCCTCTGTTTGTCCATTGCTTTGCACCTTGCATAATTATTGGCATTTGTGTAAAAAGGTTGCAAAACGATACTGTATCACCGGGGCAATTGCAGGTCCAAGCAACACATGGTTACTGCCGTAGGTTATCTTTTCCTCCTGATAACTTCATCTCAGTTTAACTGTCATAGATATTCTCCAGCGAGAGACATCAAACAGATTTGGTTTCTAAGATACCAAAAAGATACATCTTCAAATCAACATTTTACTGTTCATGCACAAAAAGCTGCACAAATGAAATTAGTCTTGTGTGGAAATAGCAGTAGCTGCGATTTCTGGGCAAACTGTAATTTCACCACATTTGTATTAGCATGCTCTTAAAATAAAAAATGATCCACCTGTGAAAGAAAGAAGTTGCAACTTTTGGTGGAGTACTGTTTTTTAAAAAATGTCATTAAAACTGCAGGGAAATTCAGATTAATTTATGCAATGTATTTGTGTGCTTGTGATAATCCATCTTAAATTCAAGGAGCAAGCTCTTAATTCTAAGACTTGTAATACATTAAACTCTAAAATTCATGCACTGAGAATATAATAATTTATTAATAGGATAAAATGATCAGGAAGTATTAAAAGATCTGAATTTTTAATACTCTTATTAGCCTTTGTGCAAGAGATGAATCAGTTGTCTTGGTGTATTAATAAAATAATACTGCAGATATTCGTTCTTGGTAAGAGTTGTATTGTAAACTAACTAGTTGGCATAGGTTGGTTAAAGCACAGGATATAAAATACTACTCTGATAGCTGTATTGTCTCCCAGAGTAAAATTTTTTGAGAGACTGGCAGAAGGCAATTTCAAAACAACTCTCAATGATGACCCGTCCACAGATACTCAACAACTGTTAATAGGAATATCCTGTTGTAAAAACAGCCTAAGGCTGGGTAGATAGGCAGAGCCAAGGGAGATACCTAAAACCTCTTCAGATGAGTGTGGAAATTTACCCAGAATGTTAATTCAGATTTTAGTTATGTAAAATAATGTCTATTTGTTTGATTTGTTATTGCAGTTCTAGAAAGATTGAAGAGGATGAATATGAAGATGGAACAACTAACCAAAAATGGGTTTTAGCTCCAAAAACACAAGACACAGATGTGACTCTCATACTAAACAAGCTGTTGAGAGAGTATGACAAAAAGCTACGGCCAGATATTGGAAGTAAGTACCACTTTCTGCACAAGTGACAAAAAAAGCATCTATGGGTGCAGAAAAAAACATTGTTATATTTTGGTTAGTGTGCACAAATGGCTGGGAAAGTGGAGATTAAGGTTTTTGGGCTGAAGTTCGCTAATCCTCACAGGAAGATATGGTGGCAATTTAGGGTACTAAACTCTGGTTTGCTTGAACAGAGTCCATGTAGAGATACGGAAGGGCTAGCTTTAAAGTATTCAGCAGGTCTTTGGCAGAGTTAGGAACATACTTACTGCTTTTGTCATCCAACCCATGCATATAAAAACCTCACCCTCTGAGGAGTAATCAAAACCCCGGCATATTAAAAACAAAAAGCAGGACACAGCAAGAGAAGAATGTGAATCTACTCCCTTCAAAATGTGATCATGAAAGTTATGTTCCTTAATGCTGAGAAGGATTTGCCTGTGTATAGGGCAACTCTAGAGGTTTTCTTCCCTGAACCAGTGGACATCTTTTCTCCAAAAGAAACCTGACAGAACGGAAGTGTTTTGTGGGCAGCACTAGTATAGATAGGTATAAAATTTAGATAAGATCAGTAGATAACTCCATACAACCAACCATTTTTGCTATTTTCCTGTTTTGTTTTGCTTTGTATAATGAACTTGTGTGTTTCAAACCAGTATTTTTTTTACCTTTCATGGTTATGCCCCGTATGCCTTATTTGTGTCCTCAGATCAAAATGGCTATAGCAGAAGTGCTGTTCAGTTTGCTCAAGGCAAGTTTGCGTGACAGAATTCAGAGACAATTTGGCATTTACGTTTACTGCACCTTGCATATACTTCAGAATGAACTGGGAGCGGGGAAAGCTGTCCGAGTTTGAGGTGAAAAGGAACCAATTTTCTTTTCATAATGTTAGCGTTCAGCTTTG
This sequence comes from Tringa tobata, assembly GCA_033628505.1. NCBI lineage: Eukaryota > Metazoa > Chordata > Aves > Charadriiformes > Scolopacidae > Tringa > Tringa tobata. The sequence goes on from JAHREE010000480.1 coordinate 1,965,345, forward strand.
CCTCTTCAAACTAACTCTCTGAAACTAACGGCATGTATTTAAGTCCTCTTCTAGCAGATAAGGTCTGATGTTTGTAGTTAATGCCAAGGAACGGTATGCAGAGAGGCTCCTGCTTATACTTATTGCTAAAACAACCAAGGTCAGCTAACTTTGTTTGTGCCCTGTTGGAGGGTCAGAAGTGGAAAAGTGTAAAGGAGTAGCACCTGTGGGGAGGAGCAGACAGGACAGGTGACCCGAAACTGACTAACAGGGCATGTCATCCCATCCACATCATGATCAGCAAAAAAGCTGCGGGATCACAGCCGTGGTGCTGTGACTCGGATTTGAACTGAGATTGCTGCGGATGCTCTTTCTTCTCTGAAGGGGAAAGAGTAAAACAGAGCATCTGTCGTTTGTTTTAGTGGCCAGCCCAGCCCAAACCGTGAAAGGAAATCTCAAACCAACTACATAATATAATTTGCTTTTCCTAAATTATTGCAGAGATTAGAGGGAGAATTCCTACCACTGATTATAGTGAAGCTACTGTTTGCTGATGGCACTTGTATTGATATACTTTCTAGGTGATCCCTTTGGGTGAGTTTAGAGGGAAGTAAGAACCATCTGTATGTATTCACCATTACAATTATTAGTGTCTTATAGCTACACATTAATACACCAGTTCCAGGAAAAAACAAAACAAAACAAAAAAACAACATCTATGCTGTGTTATGAAAGAAAGTGGTTTTGGTTTGGTTTTCCTTAGCTATTACTTTGATTTTCTGTAGTATTTACAAAGATCGTATTTGATAGATATGTCTGTTTTTAACACAGAGTGACATTTATCTCTCTCTCTGCTTAGTTTGTCATCCTGGATTTAGCTGATCCTTAATATCTGATGGACAAGTGCTTTAATGCAGTTCCCCACCCATATCATCATCTGGAACACATTCTCAGACAAATTTTTTATTTTACTTTGTACACGGTGTCTTCAGATCGCTGACTTCAGGCAGAGTAAATTATGTTATGCCTATGTGGGGCAAAGTAATCATTCAAAGTCCCCATGTCAGTTGCCATAAAATCAGTAGAGGTCAGACATATCCTACAGCACTGGAAAATCATTGTTACCAAAATAATTCCTTTTGTCTCTCCACAAACTTTCATAAATCCTCTTTCAGAGAAAGGAGGTAGATTACGCAGCTCCTCATATATCGTACCAAACAGTGATTTTACAATTCTCGACTACATCTATCTATTTCTATCAAGCATCTCAGTCCTAAGCCATTTTTCTCTTTGATAAGAATCTGGCTATTTCAGAACTTGAGCTGAGTGTTGCTCAGATGCTAGAGAAATGTATTTCCTCTGCTTCCTTCCCTGGTCCCTCTTCCCTCCTTTCCTACCTTTGATGCAGATAAATATCATTGCCCTTTTGAAGCCGTTACATTTGTCAAGGAGAACATGAGGGGAATGTTAGAGAGTCAGGCATTATACCTAACTTCTTTGAATTATGGGTTGGTTCCTCACACGGAAGCACATCTTCCTTACTATCTGGGAGAAGGTTATCCTCCAAACTAGGTGGTTGACTTGACCTGACAATTGAACTCTGTTCCTGCCCTGAAGGTCCCAGTATTAATACAAATCAGTTAAAGCATAATACATATCAGTTAAAGCACTAGGAAAAAAGTAGTGGACCGGGTAACATAGAGCATACATATGAAAATGCATGTTTTGAAATTTATAGAAAGCATGGAATGAACCAGTGAAGGAAGAGAGAAGTAATTCTCAGAAGTGCAGCCAATAGAAGACATTGAGGGTTAAATTCAGGATTAATAAGCAGTCAGCTACTCATTAGGGCCTTTACATTTGTGCAGTGCTGTCTGTGAGCAAATCGGCTGTCCCACAGGGCAAGGGACACTCACCATTTTGTGCCACTCTTCACTTTGTTTTCCAATGCTTTATTGCAAAGCCAGTACTTAGCACAGTGCTCCACTTTAGCAATGCTCTTGAAGTAAATGGTCTTCTTTCTGAATGCGGTCAGAAAAGCCTAGGAAAATACTGAATTCTTTGTACTTTCTAAGGTTAGGAGAGCAATTTTTAGATCACTTGGGACATACTTTGGCAAGCCAAATCTCATGGGGAGAAGGAGACAACTGTGGCAAATAAAAGGTATTGAAGTACATGCTGGCCCGGACAGTGAATTTTCTGTGGTCTTTCACCCTTCCCAGAGCAGCTGATGTTTCTGCTAGCTCAAGTGTGTACAGGTACTACCTGACACTGTACAGGCATATTCAGAGTGCCCACTTGCCATACTATGGGCACTGAGTTCTTGAGTAATCATGTCACCTCCAGGTCAGGTGTGTAGCCATCAGTGAATGAACTCCTGTGAACTCAGCCACTCTCCCTCCTCCCTCGCCCAGCCCACCTAAACCATTGTGAAGAGTGTGTAGTTAACACTAAGATGCAAGGCCAGGATTGGCTCTTTCCTATCTTTTTTTTTTCTTATGCTGGCCTATACTTGGCCTAGGCTTTCATATAGATGACTGTCAGTGAGATCACGTGCTCAATCTATGTTCAGCAGTACAGGCATCACCTGCAAGGTTCCAAGCCGGGATTTTGAAACAGTGGATTAACAGCATAAATATTAGGCAAAATAGTTACCCTGTGAAGGCTATCAGCAACCTGACACCCTAACAGAACCTGTCTAGCTAAAAGGGCTCTTTGGTCTTTGGAAACAAAGCAACGTTCTACCAGCAGGGGAATATCTGACTGCATCCCCTGTGGCCACACACTTGGCAGAGTTTTTGTCTCCATAAATATCACAGCTTGTGAGAATTTTCATTTTAGTGGTGGCATCTGGCAGTTTTCCATTATACCACAGGACATACATGCCTTTTGGAATTGAGAAAAAAAAAAAGAAAAGAGAAGAAAGCACCTCACACTTAACAGGCTTATACTGATGTACTGAATGGATCATGAAAGAAAAGTGTTTTACAGAGACAAAGCACCTTTTCCACCTACTTTTTACCAGCTACAATTATAGGGCTGAGAGTCATGGGTCTGTTGTATGCTATAAGAGGCACCAGTCCCAGATAACAAGTAAACCAGTTCTAAACTATGACGATCTTAAAATCTCTTCCGGTAGCAGGTACTCCGGAGTCTGTTTTGAAGTACTTTGAAGTGAAGACCTGTTCAATGGATATTCAATAATTTCTAAGTGCAGTAAGGCTCACTACCCTGCAAGAGTGACTTTTTTCCCCCCATGTCGTACTGGCCTAAGTACCGACATTTAGTTGGACTAAGTTCTGGCCCTGAAATTTTACTTTGTGTTTATTAATAAAATAAGAACAGAGATAACAGGCAAACCAACAGGCCACAGGGTAGAACGATGATAATTACAGCTACAGAAATGTGAGTCTTACTTAGGTTCTATTAATAACTAGGTTTTTGCTATTGCTCTGTTTTTGATTAACTGATTTAAAATTTCAGTTCCGTTTAAAAAAAAAAAAGACCCAAACAAAATGATGAAGCAAACCACGTGTAAATTAAATTACACATAACAAAAAATATTTCCTTCAAAGTCACTTTATTAAACCTTCCCTTACACCTTCTTTAATAGACAGTTTAGTCCACGATGGAGTCCTGGAAAATGGAAGCTGCCTTTATTACCTTACATTATTTTGTGCTTCTCTTAATATGGATTGTAGGTTGCCTTAAACAGACAGAAAGTTTCTAACAGTGTGTTCTTCCAAAGTGAAAGTTTTACCAATTACATCCCTTGAGTGAGCTTTACATGTGGAATATAATATGCTATATTTTCTGTTCATTGTGAAAGTTACCTTACCCTTCAAAATTAGTATGTGAGAGGTTTCTGAAATGTAACACTAGTAGTAAGAGGAAAAAAATCTCACGCTAGACCAGGCTCAGAACTACAGTACTCATTTGGAGCATGATGAGTATTTAGAGTTAAGAGTTGCCTTTCAGTAGCTGATTTGCTTATCGCAAAGAGAAGAACTTTTTGCCTCCTGTTTATTGGGAAGCAATAACTAATGTAGACCAACACTTAAGCAATGACGAGGCAATAGTAATGTTAAGATTAGTTCATAAACTGAGGTAAACTCCAAGCTTCCTTCTTTATCTCAACCTGCTAGTGTGAAAGAAACCATTTTATTTCACCAGTAATTTTTAGAGAACAAAGCCGTTCCCTGAGCATCTCTAACAAGTTGTCAGTTACCTCAGCACTCTTAATTTAAGAGCAAAGGATATTCTAAAACACATAACCTGTAGTCTGACCAGGTGTTCTCCAGCCTTGCTGTGATCACCTGCCTTTTCCCCCAGCTCCTGAAATACCTTGCCCAGAACACAGCAGGGCTAGAAGGGATTACATGCACTTATTAGATACAAACAGACAGAACTGCTCTTCACTACCTTTCCCCATAGTGTTCCTAATGTGAGAAAGTGGTGTTGAGAAAGTGGTGTTAAGAAGGTGATAAATTTCTTTTTTAGCATTTTTAAATGATTTTAATTGTGATTTTAAATCATAGAAAGAAACTTAGAAGTTATTTCTCCTGCATTTCGGGCTGTACCAATGATCTTTGCAGTTATTTATACTCTGCCAGTGAAAGTTCAATACTTTCAGTTAATTTCTATTTCAGATGCTGGAGCAAAATAGTGCTGGTAAGGGAAAACCTACTAGGAGGGGCTATACTCTAGTGTATTCAAACTACCCAGGGAAACTGAAAGTAGTGTATGATCATAAGTATTAGAAATCAAGCTAAAGTAAGATAAAAACCCAAATTAAGGAGTAGGAAATTACAAGATGGAACTTCCTGTGCCTCAGAGTTACTTAGCTGACAGCTAGTTTTTCAACTGGTACTTCTTGTAATGGTCAGCCAGAACTGAAGACTGAATCCCCCGCCTGGATGCAGTCCCGAGTAATGTGCTATAGGCAATTCTGCTTTGGCAGGGGAGTTGGACTAGATGATCTCTAGAGGTCCCTTCCAACTCCAACAATTCTGTGATTCCATGAATTCTATTTTTAATGCAGTATAAGTCTTGTATAAATGTGGTAGTTTATCGTATTTATTTATTTTTCCTGTACTTTCTAGCACTTGATTTCTAAGCTGCCTGTCTTCTTACTTTCTTAAAAAAAAAAGTCAAACTGACATTAAATCAGACTTGAGGAAAGAGCATTATTGGAGAGACAGAACAAGCATGAATAATACTGATTTTACTGATATTATTCACTGAGAGGGTAGAAAAAAGTAGTAGGATAATTTGTATTTCATGTTTGCATCCTCTGTTTCTCAAATGTATCACTATATCAGGGAAGGCTCTGAATTGCAAGTGTTGAAGAAAGCTTCATCAGCTTGTTTTCTGAGGTGCTTTCTCCGGTAATGCCTGCTTTTCTCTCCTTTTTGATTGTACTGCAGTAACAAGATTCCTCTTGGATACTCTAGACATTTGTACAGCCTCTAGTGGTCCTCTGTATTTATAAGACCAAAAAAGTTCACTCTGACGTATGAAAGTGTATATGCATATATGTATATATGTGTATACATATGTACACATACACATACATAAACCCCCTAATGTAATGCCAGTGTACCTGCTGACTCTGACAGTTCTAGCCATCTCGAGAGTCCAGCTATTTTTCTTTGCTCCGCAAGTATTTTTATAACTGTTAGGCAAATTTATGAAGATGAGAGCAGTCTCACAAACAGCTGTGCAACTCTCAGTACCTTGAGCAGGTTTGTACAAGTGCTGCTGGTAGAAATAGGTGGGCTCGTTTGTGTCGGCAAACACAGAAGACAAAGTTCTGTCTGACATGCTTTACTGTACTGGCTTGGCAGGGTTTAACAGCAGTTATCTTTTTAAGCAGTTAAAAGTTCTCACTGTAACTAATTTAAGCAGTTTCTCAGTGCATGCAAGGAGCACGTCCATTGAGTGAGTAGGCACAACTTTTATTCAGTTGCTTTTTAAACGAGATGTGCATTTTTGAGCACAAGCCTGATGAAAACTGTGAGTTCTGAAGCTGTATCACAACCTTTCTTCTGTCTGACCTGCCTTCCTAGCATGCCACACAGAAATGAACCCTGGAGTGCACCACAGGCTATTACCACTGTGACTGTCGAGTTATTTTTGCTCGCTGCTGATTGCCACACCTGATACTCTTTAAATTAGCTCCATCAAGGTTTCCCCATATGTGGGGACAGAGGGTTGCTTATTACCTCACAGATCAAAATATTTCCCAGATCATAGTGCAGAGAAAGCTGTAAACTGTCATGCAAGGTCAAATTACTGCTTGTTCCTGTAACTCTTTTTTTTTTTGGTGCTAGCCTGTGAGAGACAATAATGGATGTCTTGTAACAGGAAGTAGTGAGAGAGACAGTTGCCATTTAGGGATTGATTATAGCCGGTTGTACCTGGAGAGCTAACCAGTGTGTAAAGGTACTACGCAACAGGAAGGAGACAGGGAATAACTTCTGTTTGTATTGTGGCAGCACTCAGGAGGGGAAAGGTGTAGTCCTGGATGCAGCTTCTGTAGTATTGGGCACTGCAGAAGATCGTGGAGATTTGTCTAATTTAGGTTTATATGGAAGAAGAAACTTAAGTAACCCATTGGTGAGGATGAGGGATGCTGTGGCTGAAACTCAGTTAGGAGCCAGGGCTGAATATAGTGAGAACTCAGGAGCTCGAAAAAATCAGAAAAGTTTTAACTGTTCTCATTGATACTTCCCTTTCTTTTTTTCTTTTTTTTTTTTTTTTTCCAAAGTGGATTGTCTTTATTTCAGAAAACTTTTGTTCTGATTCAGCCACCAAACTGCAAATCCATTAACTATCCACTCCCATGAGTAAAACAGTAAATGTGAAGACTATTTTAGTGCCAGTCATCTCCCATGTATTATGTATAAGCATACCTATACGAGGAGAGGAATATTCCTGAGGAGAGGGTTGCTATTAAGTGCAAATGAGAGCAATCTCTGTTGGGTGGGAGGATAGAAGGGATTTTCTGGTTGTCTGCAGGAGTTTTAATTCTCTAACATCTTCACTAATTGATACTTTCTTCTGCAGACTTCGCGTGACCATTTCTGCAGTATGAATAGCAAGGCTAATAAGTGAGGGGTAAACTACTCTATGGTAACTCTGAAGCCCCAGTTTTAGATTTTGAAAACTGTGATCCATGTTTGAGTTTTGAACAAGATATAAATTAATAGGTTGGTTGCACCTAATCCTAATACTCATATGGTGCCAGTGTAGTGCATAGACTCTTCCAAAATCGAGCATGGGAACATTTCTGATTAGGATAACTTGTTGACAGTGAGTTTTTCCATGCCTATGTTCTCTCTTCTAATTGGTTAACCATGGAGCTGAGTAAAGAGGGATTTCTGACTTTGGTCTCTGACCTGGTTTGGTTCACAGCTTCTCAACTGTCAGGTGAAACACCCTACTCTTTACTCATCCTTCTCTAAGGTAAAACTCTTAATGTGTCATACTAGAAGAATACACAGAAAAATTTTACCCCAATGCAGTGACGCTGAAGCCCTCCAATTTACTATCTCTACTTAAAAAAAAAAAAAGGTGGATTTTACTTTTTGAGTATTTTTATTTTTTGTTTCATTTTTTAGAACATCTAATTTAAATCAAATGCTAGAGAGAACACTTTAATTTGAAGCTTGCAGTACTTCAATATATAGAAATATTTCAGTATTTAAATACTTTTTTTTCCTGAAACTAATCTCATAATTTAACCCAAGTAATACAGTTCTTTGCAGATGAAAATACTCTTTTCTCTCATTTCTAATAAACCACTTGTACCTTTGCAATACTTATGTCTTGCATGCAGTCTGTTGGATTGACAAAGATGTACTGATTTTGTGTTGGAGAGAGAGGCTTTTTACCCAAGCACTTAACAACAAAGTCCCTTACAATACATCCTTCTCATTGTGCATGTAAAGAATCCATTTACACAGATAACTCTTATTTAGAGTTTCATTTCCTGACAGTGATTACTTGCTGAAATGGCTTGGTACAAATTCAGACTGAATGTTTTTCAAGTGTGGCACTGTAGGTGGGACAGTTTGGTTGGCAGTTAATGTTTGCCAAACTCTTCATCTAAATTGTTAGAGCCAAAACCATATGTAGCAGCTGCTAGTGCTTGTTTTCTCTTCTTTTCCATAACTTCACCTAAAAAATCTGAGATGAAGTTGGGAGCATAGCATACAGACTTTCAGGACGACACGAATTTAAAGTTAGGTAAAAGTCAGGAAAAGTCTGAGATATTAATTGCATGAGAAAATCCCTTTCTTCTCTTTCCTTCCTTCTGTGATAACCTAGACTGTGTTGGATCTCCCGAGTGTAGAAGTGTATTTAGAAGTGGTTTTTCTTTTTTTTTTTTTTTTTTTAATTAAAGGGAACTCCGAGCAAGTACTTGTAAAATAGGCAGCTGTACAGAGCTGTAGAGAGCTACAGTTGCCCTTTTGAGGTTGTGGCACAAACTAATAAATTATTCTGTTGTCTATAAACAAGGAAAAGTTTCTGCACATATTACTTTAAAATATCGTTGCTCTTTTTTTTTGCATTTACGTTTTCTTACGACTGCTATTGTTCATCTAGACTTTGTTGCTAGCTTGCTAGACTTTGCAGGAACAAATTCTATTATTGTTAAGTCTTATGATATCACATAGGAAGCCACCACTCGAGTGAATATAAGTAAAAAAAATGGAAAGTTTAGGGATTGATTGTAAAACCAGTTTCATTCCCAAACAGCAGAATACTGGAAAAGTGCAGCTTGTGCGTTAGGGAAAGGTAAATGAAAGACAAAAGTGCTGAAGGTTGATTGATGGCGATGGTGGAGTATGAAGAATAAAATTGATTCGTAGTTAATTGAGGGAGTCCATTTATGTGCACACTGTCATTCATGCTCCAGGACAGAACGGCAACAAAATCTTGCATGTGAAAAAAATAGCCTGTTCAGAAGACAGTGTTCTCATCCTGGGGTTGTTGTCATCCAAACTTTCTTTCAAGTCTGCACCCAACTTTTGGTTATTCTTTTGATTTTCATTTGCAGTCCCATTTCGGTAGTTTGATCTTAAAACAGAGATGACAGTTCTGTAAGAGTTTCTCTTGCCTGTATGTAGGAAGTGGAGGGCTTTGACCTCTATCTGTTGTTCAAGCCCATTCTCTTCTATGCAGGAAGAATGAAACTTTTTGTATTTTCCTCACTGATACCTTTGAAGAATCATAGAATCATTTAGTTAGGAAAAGACCTTCAAGATCATTGAGTCCATCTATAAACCTAACAGTGCCAAGTCCACCACTAAAACATGTCCCTAAGTGCCACATCTGCACATCTTTTAAATGCCTCCAGGGATGAAGAATCAACACTTCCTGTTACTGTGTCTTTCTTCAAATGTGGTAATTTGTCCTAAAATACAGAAGTTTTAGCTGACCGCAGTTATCCCTGAGAAGTGGCTTGTTAGCGTAGCCATTTGTTTTACAGGAGCAAACAGCTAATCAGATGTCACCTATGAGGTATATAGGAAAATATTAATAGTAATTTTCACTAATGTAAAGTAAATATTAACACTATAATCACTACTACTACAGTTACCGATAACTGTGTAATGATTTATTACAGCTTTATGCCAATTTAAAAATAGCAATTTATGTGCTAATGAGATAATGTAAAATATCATTATAGAGTAATTTCAAAAGATATCTCATTACCATAGAGCCAATCTTGTTAGTCTTTTGAGTTCAGAAATCTTGTGGAACTTAGGCAGTATATTTCTGAAACTGAACTCGTATTTGTTATGTGGTTGTGTGCCTTCTAAAAATCTAGTGCTGATTTCTTTGCTTCTATAAATGTGTCTGTATTGATCCATAACGTTTTTACCACCACTGTTCTGGGTAAAACCAGAATAGTTTAGACCTGGGCTTGAAAAATAAAAGAGAACAAAAATAGATTTTAATTTTATTTTAAAATTCATGAGAGCTCAGCTAGTTCTCCTCATGTTTAAATGAGCTTCCAATAAAGATATTTCTAAACATTAAACTTTAAAAAATAATTCTAAATATTTATGATTTGTGCAGGAACTTAAATGCTATTTGGACAGACTTCAAATGTGGAGGAAGCAAACAAAGTGGTTTCATTCATGAACTAAGCATCAGTTCTGAATTGCAGAAATCTACCAAAAATTAAGAGACATTTTAAAAGGACAGGATAATTTAAAGTCCTAAAAAGAGCATAATAAAATGTTGGGAACTTATTGCAGATTTTTTTTCTACATGACCTATGAAATTGTATAACAATCCCCCATTCGTTCATTTTCTCAAAAGTATTTTAAGATTCTCCTGATTTTTCTGTTGAGTTTTTTGCACACATGATCAGTTTGCATATGTCTATGAGTAAAGTCTCCGTGGATTTTAATGGGATTCAAGCTCAGGTACTGTTTATTTCACAAGTGTAAATCTATAAAGCAAGACTACACAAATCCTATTATCAGCCTGCGTGGGTATTTGTTATCAGGTCATTATTCTAGCTTTCTGTGTTTTGTGGCTGCCCAGACATATCTTTACACTAACTGTCTAAGTGTTCACCTGGCTTCTTCGGAGAGCTTGGCAGGCAGTATTGAACTCATGACTCCTGCGGCTAGGTGTCTTTTGAACTGTCTAACGTGTGTGGACAAATTTCGCTTGGATGTGTCTTTGCAATGTGATAGTCACAAGGCTCGCTGGAATATAAACAGTCTGTCTCAAAGCCGTGGCATTTGGATCAGATGGGGACTGTTAGCTAAATATTGGCGTGACCTTAGTTTTGTTTGCCGATACTTTGATTTGCTTGATAAATTTCCTTCTCAATTAAAACCAATGTGTTTGAAGATCAAATGACTGTGATAAGGAGTTAGCTAACCTTAGATAGCACTGTGTAGCAGCGTAACACTGCTATAAACTGGATGTGCTTACATTGTCTCTTAGGGAAAGTTAACTACCATATATTAAAGAATATTTCAAAGAACTTTGAGAAGGTCTGTGCATTTGTAGACAACCTTTAAGTGCTCTCCTGCGTGTAATATATATATGATTCTGCCAGTAATTTTTCTAAATTTTGAACAGATATTTAGAACTGTTTTGGACTGAGGCCGATGTCAGAATGGTACTGGAGCTGAGTATTCATTTGTAATCTTATTGCCAGCTTTTAGTGAAGCATTAACACTTCTGTTGCTCAATCAACAAGACTCTAAAGGACTTAGGGCAAGAAAAAAGTCTTCATCTGCAGCTCAGCAACTACATGTATGGCTTAAAGTAGTCCATGAACTGAGTGTTCAAAAATACATGTAGAAAACCTGAGCAGGCCTTGAAATAGTTGTTAATGTAACTATTCATGTCTTCCATGAAACTCGGTTTATTTTGAAGACTGGTAGAGGCTGAGTTCTTTCTAATAAGACATGATAACTTTTAAGACTCTTTCTTAATGGATTTTGGATGAAGTAATCTTAAAATCTTTGCCTCATTATGGTTGGTGTTTTGAATTAAAATCCTATGATAACAAATCTAAAATCTATACCTGATGGTTCTCCCAGTTTATATCTGTTTATATCCATGAGAGACCATGTGCAACAAGAACTGTACTCTTCTGCATTTTCTTTCAAAAACTGAACACATATTTATCATATAATCATATTACAATTGTAGTTTCTGCCTAGGAAAACAAGGTATCATTCAAAGGAGCTTTCAGTCTTTTTTTGTTGTTGTAGTGATATAATAGCTTACCTGCATTTTTTTAATATTATTTTTAATTTTAATTTCACTGGGAATGTCTGAGGTTAAATGCTGATTTATTTTGACATAAGAAGTGGCTGCTGCTTAGTTTTTTTCTATTTCAAGATTAGACCTTTACTGTGAGTAAGACCAAATTATCTTTAGCATTAACAAGCAGTGCTTCATTTTTTTTTTTTTGGACTGGAAGAGAATTTGGCCCAGCACATTCAGGAGAAATTATCATCTCATAATCTATTTATATACTTAACTGCAATGATTAAACAAAAATGCATTCCAAGCACTATGTTCTGGTCCTGAACTTTGTCCCTGATCCTGCCAAGATTCAATTGCATGCCAATTTGCATCACTAAGTCTAGTCCCATTAATGTTGACCAGAACTCCTTACTGTTGAACTTGCAGCTAGATATGTACATAAACCCTAAAAAGATGAGAGCTCTTTATTCCATGTATTCTGCCTTGGTAAGAGCTAACTGTAGTTCCCCGCTATTACCAATTCCTATGTAATGACATTTATTACTGCGGTTTGAGGCAAGTCTCATTACCAGAAGCTGCTAGACTCCTATTTAGTTATTAGCTGGGTACAATTAGAGTTGCATTAATCAGTTGTGCTTGTTTGGCTGAGTTCAGATTTTCTTTGCTGAAGGGAAGATCTGAGTTTATAAGCCAGTACTTCAGACAATTTGAAACCAAGGCCTTAAATAATCCTGGATGTTCTGACCACATGCAGTCAAAAAAGTATGTGGTACATACCAAGAACAGTCATCAGCTTTAACCTCTATTTGTACCCACTTAAATATTTGTTTTTTTAAAATTAAATATAGTCATCCTAATGATATGTACATACCAAAGTCTTACAGGACGAACCAGCCTGCCTAATTTTTCAGAACCATTGAACTTTCCAGATACTTTAAAACTTTTCAGCATCTCATTGTTAGTCTGAAATTTGGGGGATGCAGACAAAAATTATTCATCTTTACATGTGAAGTCTCCAGTCTGTCTTCAGCTTTGTGCTGGATGGCTTCTTAAGCTTTAGACAAATTAATTGTTATCCACCTGAGATAAGCATCCCACAGAACCGTGGTATTTGACTGTTCCTCACCTCTCTGCTCAGTAGCTTCCCAGAGGAAAGCTCTCTGAGTGTTGAGCGCCTGATGTACCTGCATTTCCCTGTTCTAGTGGGTTTGGGGATTGGTGCAAAAAAGTCCTAAGTTCAGCAGAATTCCCAAACTCCAGTGGTTTGAATTGCTTTCTGGAGATTTTTGAAGACCATGGAGAGGGGAAGATGCCTCTGTCGGAAAGGGAAATATCTAACAGAAGCTGTTGGCCTACTAGGGCCAAGTTTGCATCAATTCTGACTATGCAGGTTAGAACAGTATTTATACTTACTTGGTTCTGGGTCAGCTAACCCTGGAGAAGGTAAAACACCAATTCAGAACTCAATTTAGAGGTTAATGTATACCCTGTGGGGTCGGAAGGAGGACAGCATATGTAAAAAAAGCCAACATGCCTTTCAGTGTAAGAATGGCATTATTTTAGAGTTAGGCTACATCACTAGTAAGAGCTGTCTGAATAATGTTTAGTGGGTACACTGATACCAAGGGTGCTAGAAATAAGATAAATTCTAGTGGCCTCAGCTAAAGGAAGGAGTACAGAGCTTGTCCTGGCCTATTAAATCCTGGAAGTCTGAAACCATGGAAAATCTTATGGGAACCTTGCATTGACTAAACCAAATAAAATTCAAAAACCTTTGGATGAATAAGTGCAAAGGCAACATGGGCTGAAGTGAATGAGTCTAAATTGAAAGGGGAAGAGTTGCTTAGGTTTATCTAAATGAATTTCATAGTGATTTTATTTTAGGTTAGGATGATTTCAGGACTGTTAAGATGAGAAATCTGGAAAGATTTTTTTGATGTGGAACACACATACTAGAGGACATGCGTGTTGAGGCAATGGAGAAAAGTGGTATTCTGCATTATTTCTAGTTTCACGTCAGTCATCTTAGGTTTTGACTCTGAGCCACTGTGCTCAGCACTGAAAGTTTCTTTAATAAATTGGGGCTGAGACAATGATAAAGTGGTACAGGCTGTAATTTGCAATTTTTGTTGGGTAGGAGGAAAAGAACCTTGTCTTCTTGAAAAACGCATAATCCATGTTTTTCAATAGTCTACCTGAAGAGGTAGAACCTCATGGTTAATGGGGAAGAAAACGTTTAAAGTGATTACTTATGTTTTCTTCAAATTAATATTAATTTTTTTTTTCTCCACAGTAAAACCAACAGTTATTGATGTTGACATTTATGTCAACAGCATTGGTCCTGTATCATCAATAAATATGGTAAGTGACTTGCTAAGAAAGATTTTTTTTATCTGGACTGCTTGTCTTGGCATCAATATTGGCTTTTGAAAAAGATAATAAATAGCACTGGGATAAGCTGTTTTGATTGCTGATTTAGTTCTGTTTTCAGCTACAGCTCTGTTTTTCTGATGACCCTTTTTGTCTCTTCTAGAGAAGAACAAACCTACAAGAAATATTAAGGTGTGTGTTGTCTACCGCAAAATGCTGGTAGATATTGAATGGTAGAATAGCCATTTTAGGAAAAAACAAGAATGAAGCAAAGCTGTTTAAAAAAACCAACAAACCTGAATTACTGTTTTAAGAGCCAACCAAATATACAGAGCTTCATAATGTGGAGTTAATGAGAATCATTGCATACTATCAATATATTTATATGAAATTCATCATCCCTTCAGTGGTTACTTTTCTTTCACTGAGTTATCAACAATCTTTAGCCTTAAAGTATAATTTTGAAAAAATTATACATAGCTGTACTGCATATGTAAAGGCAGGAAAAATTGAAAGAGTCTGTGTGATAGTGTGACAATAGTGAACCTAGCTAAACATAGCAGTTGGTCAGTTGTTGTGGTCTTCTTAACTCCAGGACACTCCTCAGCTCTGCAGCAACAGGTTTAGATTTAGAAATCAAGCTGAATATTTATGTAGCTATGGAGGTATGGGTTACCGTGGCTGCTTGTGCAACTTCAAGTTTGAATTCAATATAATATTCCTCTTTGTAAACTAGGCTGAATTTTTCTTTGATACAATTTGGAAACTGAGGCCTTGTTGATATCTTAATTTACTTAAAGCTCTTACACTAGCCTCTTCAAAGCAATGACTTTCTCACTTTCACAATGACATTCAAAGGCTGCTGTTGTGCAATGGTCATATAAGAATCTAATAAATGTACTGCATGCATGTTTTGTATTTTTGGAACAAAATCTCTTGAATTTGAAAGGTGGTCATTCAGCCTGATTGTTTGGTTTTGCCTGTGTATATGGGAGAATGTAAATTATTGCAGTGTGTCAAATACTAGGTGGTCAGAGACTCCTGTGTACCCTGGCAAAGGGAAATCTGGCAAGTAAAGACAGAACAAATTATGTACTGGGAACAATGTGGCCACATATTCAAAGAGTGCAAAATGTATTGGTAATATTTCTTGTGAAGCAGTGAACGTCAAGCAATGGGAGTACCTGCTCCATTCTTGGACTAATAAATAGCTAATTATCTTGCCCTTCCCTGACTGCGTACTGAAATGACTTGTCCAGGGAATGATTTATTGGAAGATCTATTCTGCTTACAGTCCTCTGGCTTTCATTTACGTATACTCTAGGAATGGGTAATCAAAAGCAATAGGGACAATGGTGAGGATGCTTACTTTTCAAAGTCTTTTTGCTCTTTGGCTCTCTGAATTATCTTGTAAGTAACATGTTGGGGTACTGGAAATGTATGTGGAATAATAATTAAGAAAGCACTTGATTGGAACTGTCTCAGGTAGGATGAAATACTTGAAGGAACTAGTGGTTCTTGAGAGATGATTATGCCACAGTTAAAACATGACTAGTTTACTTATCCCTTAGCTTCGAGTTCAGAATATCTTATGGCACCAAGATGGAAAGATGCACCAAGATACCAGTTTTAAAAAATGCATGCTGTATCTCTTTGATAGTTGAAGGTTTTATTGGGATAGCTAATGAGTGTGTGATGTAGAGATATTTCTTGGTTACAGCTGAAAAAACTACATACGATCTGTAAAGGCAGAATGGTAAAGAAAACACTGATGAAATATAAAACGTAGGTACCTGAAGCTTTAAGGACTCAAATCTGCTTAAAGCTATATTTAAACTTTTGAATAGAAATGGATCTTGCTTCAGATATGCTTGTGGACAGTATATCAGACTGAAACTGAATCTGAACTAGCTAAGCACTTCCTATTTTTACTGCTGTCATCAAACCTAATTATCAATACAGGAAATTAACACCAGGCACTCAAATGAAGCAAACTTTTGTCCAAAAGCTCCATTTCTGATCTGTTACTTTGGAGTTTGTCCAAACTTACCTGCGAGACCAGAAATGAGGTTACAGTCTCAAATTTGCAATAAAGATGGGAATTCCTCCTCACAAACCTACAGGCTGTGGTGCTGTTTGATAACTTGTCTCTCCAGTGGCAGAACTGATTGAGGAGCTACTTTTCTCACCATTTGTGTTATTTTGACTGTTTGGCTACAGTATGTAGTAGCTCAGTGGTGCTCTACTGGAAAAAAATTAAAGACTTTTTGGAATTAAAGATAATATTAATAAAAATAATATTAATTTTTTAGTAAGCAATTTTCTGTGTAGCCTGTGAACTGCTGGAGCATGGGTACACAAATAGTTGAACAGAAACAGTAGCTGGAAACTGCCTGTGGCAGAGGAACAGGAAGGAAGGGATCATCTTCAGTCTGATTCTTGTCATATAAATGAAGTCTCAAAGAGTGAAGAATGTGAGTGAAAATCATGTACAGAATTTAGAAAAGTTTTCTGGAGGAAAAAAAAAAGAAGTTTCCTGTGAGAATCTACATATGCTATATTTCTCAGTGGGACAGGAGCTTTTCGTTTTTCTCCCCTAAATTATTATTAAAAATTAAGCTATTCTGTCAAGGCAGCTTGTCAAGATGGTAGTTGATTGAGCAGAAAGAAAGATGATTACATTGATTTCCATCTCTTCTATTTCAAGACTGAGATCATCAACAGGTACAAGGAGGACTTTCCTGCTGTGTACTTCCAAACTTAGCCCTTGGCTCTATCACTTTTTTTCTTAATCTGCTGCACTTCTGAGGGAAAATCATGTGGAGTTTCTCTAGAGATCAAACTCCACAGGTGTATTTTCTTATCAGTTTTCATCAGCACTTTTCATCCTATGGGTGAAACCTAGGAAATAAAATAATTTTCTTTAAGTTAGCTATTGAATAGATGTTTAGTTGAATGTTCAAGACAATTTTGTAAAGCAGAGATTTTCAGATGTCAATAGCTTTGTTGTAATTGTGATTAGACTTGAGTACTAATATTAATATCTAACTGTTTCTTTAACAGTCAGGGAAAAGACATCTGCTAGCAGGCACAAAGATAACAGCAAAGATAAGCTCAGATGAATTGTATGTGAATACTTGTCACCCTGAGGAAAAAGAAATCCTCTTAGTCTGAGGCTGGAAGTGTCACAAGGGGAAGAAATATCCCTTCAAAAAGGCTTGCAGTCATGGGGCAAGACTCTGTGTCAAAGATGTAATCCACAGGAATATATGGCTGCATTCAGACTGTTTGCAGAGGGTTTATGCCACTTCCCCTAAAGGCCTTATGGGTGTTTCTTTTCCTAGTTGCTTTCAAAAATATCTGTTTAGAACCTCAAGATTTCCAGGAAAAAGAGGAGTGATTGTGAGAAGGTAGTGCAGATGCTCTTCTGTTACAGACTCATCATTATAACATCTTTATGATGACAATAGAAACTTGTTTTCTGAATAGACAGTGGTGGCTCTTCCTTTGTCTGTGACATGGAAGATTTCTTTGGGGCATGGTCTAAAAAAAGCTAATGGAAGTAGCAAGAAGTAGGAATTGTGTAAGAATAAAGAACTAAAAGCAGGCTGAGTAATGAACTGAATGATACTAGGAGGTAGTCTCAAGTAGCAATGGCTTTGAAGAAGAAAGTAATTTCAGCATTCAGCTATGGCATGATGTTATGAAATCAAAGAAATGATTGATACTAGATAAGAGTATTTCGAAATTTAAAACATTGAGATGTTTGAATGCCCATCCAAAATTTTTAGGGTGGCTTTTTAACAGATCAAAGCTCTCTATTGTATAAATATTGATGCCTGTCCTTTGTCAAAAACATAATAGGATGCGAGCTTGTACTGATTTAAAAGAAACAGAAACTGGTTGATTTAAAAGAAAATGGCACGTGGATGTTCCAAGCCAAATCTTCCTGTGTGCAAATTATATCCCTTTGTCTTGATTTTCATCTCTTCATAAAGTGAGTTACAGAAAACTGCAACTTGCCATTTCATGTTACAGTGTCATTAGAGACCCTGACTTGTAGGATGCAATATTCACATATATCACAAGATTTTATTTCAAGCTTTTCTGTATTTAAAAACTTTGTTACATCTGTAATCATAATGGACATTCTTCCACTGCTGTAAGGGGTCTTCTAAGTGAGTTTTTTTACACTCAAAAATTCATCTGCAATCTTGTTTTTATTTCTCTTCCACCTCAGTTTCTATTTTAAAACAGGTATATGAGTTCCAGATCATTCAGTTTTCATATCTTAGTGTCTCTTTTTTTTTTTTTTTAACACTTCCCATTCAAAATGATGTCTGGGAAGTGTATGCTTTTACATTAAAACCCTTGCTCCAGTTTTTGTCAACAACCCAATTCTTGTCAAGAACAGCAAAGGTTTATAAGTTGCATTATAAAACTTCGATCTTAACATGTCTTACTGCTGCCTGGTTTTCTACAGATAAGCAGTACTGGCTTGTGTATAAAAGAACAGAAAAAGGAGAGAAACCATGTCAATATGCAAAATGGGAATCAGATGTAACTGATGGGAAAAAAAAATCCCCTAGAAGTAGTTTTGTGAGACAGAAATGTAAACACGCTGAGATTACATAGACTATTAAATCTCAATAGCATCGATGTCTGTGTGTTTCTGTGTACACACAGATAGTCTTAACTGAGTAGCTACAGGAATCTGAGGCTGGAGCACAAGTTACTTGTGAAGGAAGAATTTGACACCTGTATGGCTTTAGCAACTGGAATCTCATTTTAATGAAGCTATACAGAAAGTATATTGAAGAGAGAGTGGGAGAAACAAGCTTATAAGCTGTACTTACCTGTTTATAAAACAGTTAATTGGTTATCTGCTGGATATGTACTCATCTCTTTATTCTTGGGTAATCTTAAAATGTAATTCATAAAGTGTTTCTTTTGTTTGTTTCATCCCTTTTTTCTTTTGTGTCCACTCTCCAGGATATGTCATATATCTTTATGGATGCTGTACTTCCCCTTTGTTCAGTTAAGTGTTGTAGAATAAAAGCAATCTTTACTCTTTTTTGCCCCTTAATGTATTGATAGACTTCTTTGAACTTCAAATTCCCCACAGGCTCATTTTGCTTCTCCACTAGACATGATAGATGTTTAAAAGAATAGTCTTGATGTGGAGACTTGTCTAAAATGTTATTCAGAGCTTATAATTAAATCTTATTTTCTTGCATATTTTTAGTGTCTATGTCTATTTACTTGAAAGTTAAAACTATTATTGGAGCACCTGTAATTATAGAAACATAACTTGGTGAATCTTTCCATAATAAGGCAAAACAACTTTAAATCCAGATTTCATCTGTTTTTCACCCCACTGTATAGCCTCAAGTATTCAAAGACAATGCAAGACACTATTTGAGCGCAAGCCTGATACCCTGTTGTTCATTTTTAACTTGGAGTATTTTTTTCTAACTGTATCTCACTGTTTTACTTAATCTATTTGTAAAGAAATTGTCTAAGGAGGTGGTTTCTGTTATTTTTGAGGGGTGAATTTACCAGTTGGTGAGTTCAGGTCCTCTCTGAAATAATGGAGTGCCTTGGGATGTTTGCATTTTCCTTCTCCTGCAAATTTTACAAGCTTCTTTTTTTGCTCTATGACCTAAGAGAACACTCAAGTCCTGGATTAAATTATAATTTGAGTGGGTCTGTTCATTTATGAGGTCTAAAATACTAATCATACACTTAAACATTCTGCTAGATTATGATCAATTGTCATTAAGTTTGGATCACTCATAATAAAAATGGTACGAATTATAGAAAACTTCTGAACTGCATGGATTTTTGTTGATAAATCAAAATCACCTCGCATGCAAACTGATTCTTTTTGCTTCAAGCTCTGGCAGTCAATGCGCTATGGAAATGTTTCTGGGAGGTAGTAGTAATAAGCTGAAATTTGAGCCTATTTATGACTTCCCTTCCACCATTGAGCTTCTGAGAGACTAATAAAATCTCAAAAATATAATCTCAAAAAAAGAGTGGAAAGGAGGAAGCTGGAGGTAAAAAAATGAGCATGGATTGATTTTTTCCACATATCACCTTGGCAGCTTCTACGTTTGGTTTCCTCTAGAGCCCTGCTTTGTGTAACTAAAATATGACCTAGCTGAGAGACGCTTGGATAAAGGCCTTACGTTGCCCTTGTTTGAGGTGCAATAGGATGGACTAGCATAACATTCTTTTTCCTGTAATGAAGCTTGTGTACTGTGATGTGTAGCAGTAAGATACTTATTGCTATAATTTACTATGTTGGCAGGAAATCCAGTTTGCTTCTTGGAGGAATGGTAGTTTCTGTCACAAGTCTTTGGTAGTGGACTGATCTTCTCTCTGCTGGTCTGTCTTATCAGAATTCAATCAGATTGTCAAATATGGATGACTCAGCCTTAGTATTGTCTTAAAAGGTGTATAACAAATGAGCAATTTGCTTTCAGTAATACAGGAGAATGAAATGTCTCATCTACTCAGTAACTGGTGTTGCAAAAAGATCTGAAGAACAGCTGGACTGAATGTTTTTTCCATAGCTGAACAGTGCTTCACTACCTAGCAGGTACCTCATCTTTGAGCGAATGAATTGGCCTTTGTACAAAGTACGGAGAGGAACTACTTTCCAGCCTGATGCCAGTTCTTGTCTTTGATTTCTTGCACTTCAATAACTTATTTCTTGGGCCTGCAGACCCTAGGCTTTAGAGTAAGTGTATGCAGTTACAGTTCCTTTAGAAAGTAACAGTTGCTTTCCTTGTCTATCTAGTGCTACATAGCTTCACTTTCTTTATTGCTAAAATTTGGGAAAGTTAATTTAGAAAAGCTATAGCTAAATTGCTGCAAATTATATTGAATTACTTTAGGGTAAATTGTGGGTCTCTTTTTCTAAATCAATTTAGGTTTTGAGTGGTCAAGCATTTATCAACTTTGTTTTAGAGATTGAGGTTTCCATGATTGTTCCCTGAAAGAGTAATTACTTTTGTGTCGACCTGAGTATTGGATTCCTGCATTTTATTCATGTAATTTAAACTGTGGGTTGTTCAGTTTGGTCTTCTATAGTTCTTTCAGTGATGGATTTACACAAGTAACGAAGGGATGTTGCTGGTTAGTTCCATAAATAATAGAACAGTCCTTTTGTCCTAAAGACTTTTTTTTGGTACTATTTCATGGTACAACATTTTGGAAATGAAGATGCAGCCATCACAGCATCCATGGAGTGATTTCAGTGGCATTATAAATGTGCTTGTATTAGGAAGGAACATCTCAACTCAGTGTGACCCCATATAATCCCTAATTGGGTCACATAAGAGTCTTCATGTTTCTCTAAGGTTTTTGGTTCATAAAAAATTAATACTATTGATCATTGTCATTTAAATATCAGAAACCCTTCATTTTTCACACTATTCTTAAAATGAATAAAACCCAGAAGAACCCACGTATTTTAATTTTTTTCCACATGAGAGCTTGTCATCAGTCTAATTGGACATAATTTCCTTTATTGTCTCATTGCTGAAAAATAAGGTTCAGAGAATTTTATTTCATTTCCCTTCAAGCTTTTTTAATGAACATTCTATCCCTTGATTCTTAAGTACTCTCAGACATGCTTTTTCTGGTACAGACAAGGTATTTCTACTGAGTGACTAGAGAGAACTGAAGAATAAAATAAATGCTTGGTTTCTGCAATTAAAAAAGTCTACAGATTGCAGAGATGTATCTGTATCCCAACACCTTGATGCTTTTGTTAATATCATACACTTTTCTTCTTTTAAATCACTTTAGTCTTCATTTATTACTTTCTTGATCTTGAAAAGAGACTTTTATGTGGTCAAAAATAATGATATTCTGGGTTCCTCAGACTTTTTTGTAAGTTTCTTCCTCAGAGTTCTCTCCACCTCTGTTGCCTTGTGCATCTGCTTTTTGTTAGACTTGTAAGATACAAGTGGTTCTACTACATACTGTGTCGGACAAGCTGATTTTTGCGCTTAAAACTGCTACCTCATCCAGAAACATGTGTCTCTTTTCCTGCTTCCACGAATGACGTTAGAAACCCTTCAATGCTGAAGAAATCTGGTGAGAAGAAGATGTTTTTGTAACTATTGTTAGCTTATTGCATACTACACAGAAGCAGACAATCTTGACCATAGAGTTTTGGATGTGTTTTGGTTAACCATTTTAGGTATTACAGGGAAGTAGAGCCAATACATTAAAAATAGCAAGAAAATATCCTAATTTTAGTAAGTATTTTTTAAAGTTTCAAATTGTAAAGATGAGGAAACTATTCAGGGGTCTAAGAGATTAAATTCTCAAGGCTGTTGTGAGATTCTTAAACCAAAGAAATTCTACCTTCCTTTCTGACTATTTTCTGTGCTTACCCCAAGGCTAGTTGTGTGTACTTCGAACTTATCTAGGAAACTGCATTTCTTGGGAGAATTGGGAGCAGGGATTACTAATTATTGCTTCCTCTGACTTTCATTTGACATATTTTGCAAGGAGAACAGAATTTTCAAAAGTGCTTAAGGAACTTAGTCATAGGAGGTATTAAATACCTAGCTAGAGTAACCTGTTGTAACTCTCATGCATATGACTTGACAAATTGAGGGCCATGCTCACAAAGGTATGAAGGTGTCAAGATCTTTCTTACAGTCCCTAATTTACCATAAATTTCGGTGATTGTTAAATACTTCTACCAGTCTGAGCTCCACTTATATTTTCCTCGCACAGATAGTTTATACTTGATTTAAGTAGGATTAGAAATTTAGAAGAAATCTGTATAATTCTTGGCACCTTCTGTAAGTATTCTTCCATAGGAATTCTGGTCTTGAAAAAAAATATGTTGTAATAATAGGGGTGTTGTACATGTTGTGATTTCAGATTTAAAAAAAACAAATTCTGAAGGAAGGAAATTAGGCCTGCTGTCATAAAGAAGGTATATTTGGAAAATTGGAGCCCCTTGGTCATGCAGACACTTCATCATGTTTGAAATAGAAAGTCATGTTGACATAACTGTCATATAATCTGCTTCTGTATTAATATCCTACAAAGCCAAAAGTTCCTGTGAAGACTGTATGGGAGAAACAGAACAAATATGATGCATCACAGTGAACTGTAACACAGGAGGAAAGACAAAAATGATTGGCTACCATTTTGAGAACATTTCATAAGACAGCCATGCTATTTCAGACCTCCTGGTCCTTATTCTCAACAGAGATTACCAAAACCTTCAAAAGAAGAAGCCTGGAATCTGCATTTCATAATTGTGTTGAATATGGAAAAGCACAAGCTCAATAGTGGCATTGGTTTTATATCTCTGTACAGCTTGTGCTCCTGGTAACCTCTGCAAGTGGTTATTATTTGTCACCTTTCCTGTCTGTTGTGCATTCCTATTCAATTGAGCATACTAACCTTTATCTTGACTGTCCGTTGATTAATGTAACTTGATTTTACCAAGAAGATCTTCATCTCAACAGGCTTGAAGTTTGTGATCTCTCTCTCAGATCAGAAAAAGGGCATGTGTGCCCAAGATTTTATGAATTATTTTTCCATCTGTACTGTTTACCCGATAAGAATAAATTCCCTCTGTTTTCGGACCTCACCTCTCAAAATCATTCTTGGAAACGGTAGCTAGCGGACTCAAGGGATAGTGAGCTTTGCCTGATAGTTCATGTTTGGTAAAGCGTGCCGGTTAACAGACAAAGAAATAACTGCCATCTGCTTGCACACACTCCATATATCAGACTCTGATAGTTCTGTGCTTTCAAATGGCTTTTCAGGTGGATATTTCCCCGAGGTATATTTACTTCAGCGAGTACTGTATAGTTTTTTCATTGCTTAGAAGGCCCGTAGATGGAGGTTGAATTACAAGATAATCAAAACTGTGAACTGTAGAAAGGTATGACCTTATTCTCTCAATTTATAGAGATTCTTATATTGCAATAGAACAAATTTTTTGTCTAATAAAGTCACTTACTTAATTTTACTGCTTTTAGTAATTGAAGAATTGAGATCACCAAGCTGTTTGCTAGTCTTCCCAGCTGCAAATGGAAATGAAATTTTTTTCCTGTATTACTTATCTGCCTCAGTCTTGGTCTTCATTTCTCTGTGTGAAATTGTCACTTGATCACATGCTCACTAAACATCTGGCCATCTTTAAGGCAAAGCAGTTTCAATTTTCCTAAATTGGACTTCATGCATTATGCAAACGTTACTTCATTAGACACTGAGATGAGCTATCAAGCTATATTGTTTGGTCAGAATAATGTAGCCTTGCCTCTCCTCTCGATGCTGGTTTGAAATCAGACTAACAATTTTGGATAAATTCAGTTCACGCAATCATTTTTGCTTGTGATTCAATTAGGGCATACATAGGGATCTAGGTAAATGCAGTCAATGATTTTATCTCTGTTCCTGACTTATGCTGATACCTATGTGCAATGTGTGAAACAGCATAAACAATAAAAGAGCTAAATTAATCTCTCAGTAAGTGAATGGAACTCTGCCAGGCATAAATTTGAGCCACGTTCTCCTAAAATATTCCACACTGACAGGCTAATAATAAGATCCAAAGTAACCCAAAGTTCCTTTTGGTTGTAGAACATATTGAATCCTCACTGCATTCTGTCTCTTTTTTTTTTTTTTTTTAATAAGCACTATTGTGGAGATTGCAAAGTGAAACATCAGTAAATTGGGGAATTTCTTCTGTGCTAGATGGGGCTAAACAAACAGGTGATGTGTAGAGCAGCAAAGGATCTGCCTGGTACCTGATGTTGTGCTCTGAATTCCACGGGGGCCCAGGTCCTCACCTGACATAAATGGTTGACTGCATCAACATAAATGGAAATGTGCCGATCGGTGTTAGTCCATAGGCTGCTGCTTTCATATTTCTTTTCTCCTAAGTGGTTCTCATTGTTTCCAGATTAGAAGGTTAGGTATTCGGTCAGGAGGGTTTTCTTTTGCTTAACACTACAATCCATTATATCATTCTTTTGTAGAGTGTATTATAAAAAATAATAATTAAAAAAAAGACTGCAAGATTGTCTGATTGCACCTGAAAGCTGCTAAATTTATCTTCATTATTTTCCCTGCAATGTGTTCTCTAACTCTCTGGTGTCTGAAACTGTATTTATGTAAATATGGTTGAGCATTTCTTTGCCATCTGGATGGTACTGTAAAAGTGGTATAAAGAAAAGGAACGTGAAAACAAATGTAGGAAGCCTAGGAGAATGCCTTAAAAAATAAAATTGGACCTATATTTTGGGAGCTGCCTATATGCACTAGCACACAAAGCTTTTGACAGAGTGTGGCACAGCGAGGTTATCCAACTGTAGAGAGGCATATTAAAATAATTATTTAGGAGTTTCTTTCGGATTTCCAAAAAGTATGGCTAAACTGGTCTTGTGTGAATGTTCTAGCTAATGGGAACAATGGTACCTGATACACTGAATGGTCAACTTGCGCTTATTCTTGTCTTAGCCAAGATTTATGCAAGAAACTTGTTGACACAGCAGTGTTTGTGGCTGGGACTTCTTTCAAAATACTTCATCAGAAAAGCCATCAGCTAGAGCATGGAGTAAAAGCATTTTGCTCATAAAGCCCACTGTACTTGGGGAATCAGCAACTGGGTACAGCTCTTGGGTACAGAAGTATCTGTGCTGGCAGTTACATTTGCTGACATTGTACAAATAAAACTGTATCAACAGATTGAGAAGCTAAGCTTATTTGGTAGAAATAAGATAAACAACAGTTTACTTCTCACACAGAAAAAAACTCCATACTTTCCTAGGTCTCATGCACTTGGAAATGCTGTTTTATGCTGTTGCTGATATATCTTAGACTGTACATATATATAGGCTGTGATAACACACTGGCATCTCTCAAATTTTAAAATCTCCATAGGTCTAGTGTTACAAGGATCTTGGCAAAGCTCTTTGAATAAAATGACAAACAAACCAGCAATCAAAAACTTAATTCAATAAAAATAAAGGACATGCCAAAAATCTGTTGGTTCCTAAATAAGTAACCTGATTTATGCTGAGTATCATATGGAAGCCAAAGTTAGGAATTGGATTTGAAAGTGCTCTTTCATTATTTTTGTGTCTAATTGAACTTTACAGGGCTCAGCTTCCATTTTTGTTCAGAATTCTGAAGCCCTTCTGTAGGCTAAATCACCAGTTGTTTAGTTGAATATTTTCCAGGATGAGATGCAGGACAGGGTCAGTCTTATTTAGAAAACTGTAGGTAATTTTAGCCTTATTTAGTAATTTTTTTCTAGAGAACTATGCTGGATTCTAAAATTACAGTAAAAATGTGAAATAAAGTTATAATACTAGGGGGTTGATACTATAGTCTAATTGAACAACTATGTAATATTTTTTCTTTATGAATATTAGCTTTCAGCAGAGTATTGTGATGATTTGGGGTAAACATTTTAACAGCAGATATCCATGACAAAAAGTTTATTTGCCAAAAGCAGTTCATTCAGTGGTTTGGCTATTTCTAAAACAAAAGTAGGAAGAAGCTGTTTTTTCACATTCAGAAGTGAGTTACTTTCTCCTTCTCCCCAAACTTTAATACCTCATGCTAGTTAGAAAGGACATTAAATTTTAAGGCTTTGGGGAGGAGGTGAAGAGAGAGAATGGTGCATTTCCTCTATCTCAGAGATGCCTTCTGTCGTTGCTGTGAAAATCTGCCTGCAAGTCTGTTTGCACATGCTCTGCAGAGTAAAACGATTTTAGCAGCTTAAATCTCTGATTCCACCTGTGTTGCATATGTTTCAGTGTGAGTGCGGGCCAGATTTCCTGGAGAGTTTACATTTGAGGTGCTGCAGCTGATATGAAAGAACAGTATTGTGGGCTCCTCGTGCACCGCAGCAACGTGGAGGAGGGAGTTGCCTGATTGCAATGGACAAGGGGCTAGGGGTAGTGTCAGGTGCTGGAATGCATGAAATAAATGTGAGAAGAACTGACTGAGACATAGGTGTTTTGGTAAAAGAGGGCAAAAGACTGAGAACTGGCTGAGTGTAATGAATCGGAGTGGACTGAAGAGTTGGGGTACAAAGAAATCAGGATTGGAGGTATAAAGAAAGAGCAGGGTGAAAAGGGGCATGCCAGGGCGAATGGATAGGGAAATCTGTTATTACAGCCTTCATGCTCCTCTAAAGAGGTAATTCAAGACCATGTTCATATTCCTTTTCATAGCCATCTGCAAGTATGGATGTAAGCATCTTGATTGTTGTATTCATATTGCCTGTGGGGATGACTCTCATCTATGAGCTAAACCCCATCTATTTTGCCTTATCTCGGTAGCCAACGGAGTCACTCTGAAGGTGGAGTGAGTGTGCAGGACCAGTGTATAACTGGAGAGATGACCACACGATCTAGGTTTAGGCCTGGATATGCTTAATCCAAAAGAATTGTACAGGTGTAGCCCCAGATTTCTTACCATTCTTATGCTGACATTAAACCTTTGTGAAACGCACTAGCAAATTCTCCTGGTCCTCAAAGGGAACGGCAAGCAGTAGTTAATAGTTACTGGGAACTAAGTTGGTCTTTTAGCTCAGAGCTCACTGTGATGGAGCTAATATTTTGAACTCTATTTACCTACAGAAATGACAATATGGCGGCATAGAATAGATTGCCTTGTACATTAAAAGCAAGGAAAATATTCAGAAAATTCATATTTAAAGACTTTCTGGGATTGAAAAGACAAAATTACAGTTGACTTTTTTTGCTCATACTCAAGCATGATAATGCAGTCCTGCATTTCTTTATAATCCACCATGTTTATGCAAAAACAGTTTCTCCTCCAGCATACAAAAAGCTTCTCTGGTCTGGGACTCCTTGTTCTTTAAACCAGATTTATCTTTATTGCTGTTGCAGTACCACTGGGTGTTTGCAGGGAGACAACAGGAAGGTCTTGAGGTTAAAGCAGCAGAATGCTGCTCCAGTAGAACTAGATCCTGCTTCTGCCAAAGAAAATTTGGTAGGATGAGTGACAAGGTGATTATAGCAAACTTCTGAAAATGGCTTTCAGTTGGATATTCCTCACTTTAAGAACCTAATTTGACACTCTGTAGCCTGATATACAACAGTACAATAGATACTGTGCTGATGAGTGTTGAATATAAATACTATAACAGTATATATTATCTAATGGAAAATACTCCGAAAAAAACCCAAGAAAATCTTGTTTCAAGCACATAAAGGTTCTGTGAACTTTTGATTTAATCTCTGCCTCTGAGACTGAGAGTATGATGAGAATTCTCTGAAACTCCTTTTCTGAAAAAATAACATCTAGGTTGATGAGTATTAGCACACTTAATTTGTATTTCTTGGCAGATATTAAAACTAAGTGAATGGGAAGGACTTTCATGAAATTCTGGAATTTTCTTAAATTTCTTGCTGTAAATTGGCATCAGCTACATACTTTGTGGGCTCTCCTAAGAGAACTAGAAAAATAGGGGCTTCCAGTTGGCGTTGCTTCTGTACTCAACCAAGGAAACTCTGTCTTGTCCTCATTTTACCATCTTCTTCTCTCTGCGGCTGAGAGGTACAAGTTCTTCTGCAATGAGGCATGCTTTAGGCAAGGCTTAATATCCCATCTCTGTTTAAAGAAAGTGCTTTGATTTCTTTAATACCTTAGCCATGTATTCTGGGATGGCCAGTGGAAGTAGCTTAGAGACTTAAAATGCATCCTTCACTGGTACTGTACCAGGTGCAGGTGTAGTTCCATCTTTGATGAAATGCTTGAATTAATCTTAGTTTTACCACACAGCTTTTTTGTACCTGTGTAGAGGAAGTGTTGGAAATGGCTTGGGATCTCACTTTCAGGTGCAAATTCTGATATTTTTTTATGCAGAACCCCCATACACGTTACCTGACAAAAAGTTTTTAAGGATGGGTTGCCTGCATGTTGTATGACTGCATCTGTTTCAGGGTTAGTTTAAAACAAACAAATAAACTGGGCAAAACAAAGCTACCTGAAACTCACCCAACACTGCTATTATCAATAGGAAATGAGACTGCAAGAAGTGTGTCAGCTTGCTCTTGGACAGCTGGATGCTAGGAGCTGGTTGATGAGAATGGACAGATTGCTGTTGGTTTTGGTTTTTAAATAAACTGTAAACTGGCATTTCTCATTTAAAGCCTGTGAGCTTCTAATAACCTTTAAAAGAGCAGTTTTTTACTCAGGAGTTGGGAGGATTTCTTGACCTCAAAGTAGAAATACAGTGAGTGAAGAAATAATTAGAGGCCTTTCAGCTAGAATGTAGGAGAATGCTGATCAGGTTTTTTGTCCTGCTTGGAAAAGAGATGGGACTTGAACTCAGGAGTTTACTATTGAATGCTACCAAAACTGGATAATTAGTGGTTGGAAATTAGGTTGGTATTGTTTTTTTCTCCTGCTCTGCAGTCATTTCCAGGAATACTTTGCTCCCCTCTTAAGTGATTGTTGCAAATACTCAGAGACAAAGGAACTTAACCTATAACATATACTTACTAAAAAGGCATATATAAGTAATTCACAGTGAACAGAAAAACGGATGAGGAAAGTAACCTGCTCATATATTGAAGGGAGACATTCAGATATTCTCAAAATAATACCCCATAATCTATTTACAAATAATATAGGAAATGTTATTACTGAGGGGGGAGTGCAAAGATTAACAGAAATCTTTCTTTCACCTCAAATATTCTGATACAATTAAGCAAGGAGCACTCTTTGAATAAAGAAGATAAAGGCTTAGGTGGAGGTGCAATGTAATTCTCTTGAAGGCATATGACATATGGTAAATTCTACATCATGTTAGGAGAATGAAGTTATTGGAAGTAAGGTTTTACAGATTTTTGGCAAGTAAATTAATTCCCTGTTCACTTGTTGATTTAAAACTAGTGCATTGTGAAATTAGCCTGTAATTTTTAATGTCATTCCCGTGAACAGTCAAAATCAGATGCAATCTACAGATGCAATCTTCTATTTTCTATAGTAGGCATCTTGCAGAAATTTATTTTAATCAATAAATTATTGATTATAATACTTGCAAAAAATATTTCTCGCGTAGAAACAAAAGCTTGAGTGCAACAAACTTTTATATCCAAGATACTATTGTTTGGCTCTATGTTTTCCTTTGGATAACCGGAACTAACAGACGTATCCAATCCATAGCTTAATGGCAGGACTTGGAATACAGTATGAAATACCACTTATTTTCTGCTCATTCCCACAAAAGATTCTCTTCTCTTCATCTGAATCTTTGTCAACCCATTTTTTCCTCTCAAAAATTGTGTATATCTTTAGAAAGCCTCTGAAATAAATATGATGATGTTGTTTTGGGTTTTTTGTTTTCTTTAGTGGACAATCCTGTGGTAGAGTTGCTGTCTCCTTGGCTCGTCGTTCCCTCGCCTTGCCTCTCCTTCCATCTCTCTTAATTTTCTTTCTTTTCTTTTTTCTTCATTTCTTCTAGTTTCTCCATGGCTAGTGTTAGTCACTACATTTCAAGCTGCTATGTGTAAACAATTGTCTGCTTCCTTCTCTGTGAAGGAAAAAGAAAATTTATTTCCAAGATGAGATAATTACTGTCTTGCTCCTTATGGAAACAATGCCATTCGATCAGGTTCCCATATCTTTGCACATTATGCTAAGCCTGCCAAACAGGTTAACTGCTAAAAATGGGAAGAGAGATCCGATTGCTCATGAATACCCACACTTTTTCTCTTTATATAAACAGTTGAAATATTTTCTGCAGTTCTCAAGTGGTTTTGAATCTTGAATGTGTTTCACTTTTTCTGATGTGATTCAACTGTGAAGGCCAGTGGCTCAACTCCAATTTTTAATGGATCAGATGCATGGCAACATGGTCCTTTCTACCCCTATTATGCTATAATTCTGTTAAGCTAACAGACTCCAAGAGCCCTGCTGAGAGGATTTGTTGATTTGCCTCTGGATGCTGGAAGTAAATGACAGAATTGCTTTGTACCTGCAGTCTTCCATCTCTTGTGCTGTAATAAGAAATTTAGTGCTGCCAATTATTCCCTGTATACACTGTGGCCATAAAATTTTGTCAGACCTTTTCTTCAGCAAGGAAAAACTAGTGGGAACGTTGAGCCTATTCTTATGTCAGGTATGCAAGACATAGTACAATCTTTTTAAATGATTCAGGTAGGGAGGTGTCACTGCTGACTGAGAGAAGTCATGAATGGAAGAAGTATTGGTTGTTGTCTGAGACGTAATACAGGTAATGCTTCATGATGGAGGGAGTAAAAGATGTGCTATAAAGAAAAGAGAGTGTTGCCATTATTGTGGGATTGCTAGATGTGTCTTCAAGCTAAGGGATACTTGTGCACCTTGAATGCTCGATAGTCTCAGTTGGCTTTGTGACCAGAAGAGCCTTTCGATATCATGCTCTTATAAAGATTATAAAGTTGCAGTTACTTTAATTTATATTTCACAGTAGCTATCCTGACACTTGCTTTACAGACCACAGAATCCTATGTTTGTTTCTAACAGCTGTATATTGATTGGCTAGGACTTTGTTGTTAGTGAATACCGGGTTGAAAATACCAGTGCTTTTTGCAGTGCATGCTATGCTGGGAATACAATCCCTGCTTGAGATTTTTTTGTCTGAAGAGAACAAGACAACTGTATGATGGGCAAAGAATAATTTGGTGCCTGAGAGGGAGAATTAAGTATGTAATGGCAGTAGCCAAAGCTGAATTAGTTTAAGAGGAGGAGAAATCTCTCAGTAATTACTAACTGTAAAAATGTTGTGGGAGAACTTGATTGTAGACCAGAGAAATAGGTTTGCATAAAACTTTAAAGCCACACTTAGAGACACTATTTCTTTATGCAGGGCAATAAAATCCAGTTATCCCCTATGTCACTGAACTGATTCCGTGGTGCTGTAGGAAGTCATGTAAGCTAGTCCTTTACGTGTATCCTTCTTTAGCTTTCTCACACCTGAACAATTGCTTTCTACTTCTGTGGGCTGACCAGATTTTTCACTTTAGATTATTCAGATGAATGGAAAGACTAGCATCTCCTTCTGCTGACCAGATTTTTCAATTTAGATTATTCATATGAATGGAAAGACTAGCATCTCCTTCTTTTGCTGGGCTGGTGAAATACACAATGTAGAATGTGGAGCGTTTTTTCGTTATATTTCTTGTATTACAGGAGAGCATGAAATCTAGGCTTCCAGATGCAAAGTCCTGGATACAGTAAATGAACAGATGATGAGATGATCTGTACACATAATAAAAGGTGGGGAGAAGCTGAAGGGAGAATTAGTCACTTTCTGAGTTTTAATTCATACAGTCTGTCATTGGTAGAGGGTGGAAATAAAGCCCAGACACTCTGGCTATCCATCTTGTCTTTCATAAGGCTTACTGCTGCAAGCTGCTGGCATTACATGGCTACACATACATATGGTTATATTTAACAAAAGAGATGCATATAATCAGAATACCATGCGGAAAGAGTGAATGAAAGAGCTACTGAAATCTGTAACTGATGGCTTATTACAAAGGAAGGGTTCTGCTCTGTATTGCTCTGGTTTCTTTCCATCACTGTAATTAATCTTTACTCTAGTTCTCTTTATTTCTTAGTCTCATTTCCCTTGGAAAGTCCTCTGTCTGCTTTTCCTTTCCCTGTAGCTTATCCTGTCCTAACTTACACCACTCCGCATCTTCTTAACATTGATTTTTCCTTTTCAGCAGAACTGTTTCACAGTTGGCTACTCTTCCATAACTCATTCTGTGCAAGATTTTGTGCCTTATTTTTGACCTCGTTCTGTCATACCTACCAATTCTTTAGGACAAGGGACATTTATAACACTGTGTACAGTAGAATTGTAGTGGATTTTACCCTTTGTATAATTGTTCTCTAATAAACATGATTAATATTAAATTCCTACTATTAGCCTAGTATACAGTCTGTACTGAAATTAAAAATTTGAGGGACACTTGTATAAATGTCAACTGCTACAGTTGTAACATTTTAAGATTGCAAATGTCAGTGTATGCTATGTGATGGTATTTGCCTGTGTGTGAAGTACATTATAATCACTGATGGATGAATATTAAAATTTTCCAAAGTTCACAAAAGTTAATCAATCCAAAGTTTAGATGCTTTTACAAACTACTGACTTTTTTCAATGTGCAAATGGAATAGAAATCAAAGTGGATTGAGATTAACTAAGAAAATGCCAAAACAGTCAAAATGAAAATTCAAACTCCAAGGAATTTGGGTAGTAAAGCATTGCTTAAGGTATATGATTGAAGATTTTCATCATTTTAGACATCCCTATGTGGTCATGGAAAAGATATTAGCAGCAGAAGACTCTCATTCATTATACATGCAATTACAAAAATGGCATGTGAAAGGAATCAAGGGGGGATGATTTTGACTAATCAGTGAGTTAGTTGAAAAAGACTGCGATGAAATTCAGGTCTGTCATATTTATCTGCTCAAGTTCTTTCTTCTTAAATGGAAGTCTTTAAACCATGATTGCAAGAGCAGGGAGCAGTCTTTTTCACAGGCAATGTTTTTCAGTTTTTAAGCTTGGGCTTTTCAAGTGTTAGACCAAGTACAGGAAACATTAAAAAATCGTGGTTAAAGCAGAGTGTATATTTAATGATTCCTTAGATTTGAACAGAGAGAATTTTGACACTCAGTTTCTCTGTAGTCAGCAGAAGTCTGACTTGAGTCAACAGAGGTGGACACCTGGGTGGTATTCCAGTCTAGCACACAGATTGTTTCAGTTGCAAGGTCAGAATCAATATCTTGTTTGTTATCATTTGCCACTCTGTCCATTTTGTTGGACGTGATTCAAACAATGCATTAATGCATTTTTATGCACGTCCTTATCATGAATGCAATTTGTGCTTTCAATCCTTAATTGAATAAGAATGTGTGAACTAGCTAAATGTGGACTTACCTTAGATGAGAAAAATTGGTAGTTGAGTTCAAATACTCATTATTAAAAAAATTCTTGGTATTTTTTTTGCTTTTTAATTCCCCAGCCAAAAATATTATTATGTAGCTACTGATATGAAAAAAGTAGGAAAAAATAATTTTGCATTCATTCTTAGAATCATGGAGTAATTTAAGTTGGAAGGGACTTCCGGAAATCTAGTCGTCAGATCACCCAGAAATCCAGTCATCTCGTTAAACCTTCCACTCAAAGCAGGTTCTGTTAGATCAGGTTGTTCAAGCCCTCAGCCAGTGCAGTTTTGAGCATCTGCAAGAACGGAGATTTCAGAGCCTCTCTTGGTAGCCTGTTCCAGTATGTTTGACCACTGCTGTTGTTTAAGAAAATATAACGTACATCTAACTGGAAATTCCTGTGTTCTCTCTTGTGTCCATTGCCTCTTGTCTTGTCTCTGTGTGCCTCTGAGAAGAATATGGCTCCATCTTCCTTATATACCTTCCCATTAGGTAGCTGAGGAACTCCCTTTAGACTCCAGGCTGAACAAATCCAGTTCTCTTAATCTTTCTTCATATGTCATGTTTTCCATTCTCCTAATGATCTTGATGGTCCCTTGCTGGACTTGCTCCAGTATGTCAATGTCATACTCAGGAGCCCCAAACTGGCATAATACTCCAGATGCAGCCTCACAAGTGCTAAACAGAGAGAAAACCTTCAACCCACTAGCTATGCTCTTGATAATGGAGCTCAGTGTGTGGTTTGACCTTGTCTCCACAGCAGCATACTGCTGATTCGTGATCAGCTTGCCTACCAGAGTCCTCAAGTCCTTCCTGCAAAGCTGTTTTCTAGCCCATCAGCACCCAGCCTGTCCTGTTGCATGGAGTTATTTCATCCTAGATACAGAACTTCACATTTGCCTATGTTGTTTCATAAGTTTTCTGTCAGTTCACTTCTCAGCTTCTCTAGGTACTTCTGAATAGTAATCCAGTCCTTCAGCATGTTGATCACCTCCTTGGTGTGAAGCACACTTCTGAGAATGCCACGTCCCATCACTGAAAACATCAGTGAAGATGTGAAAGAATATTGGATTGAGCTATTGATCCCTGAGGGATGACACTAGTAACTGGCTGCCAGTTGAACTTTGTACCGCTGATGACACCTATGTGAGTCCAGTGCTCCAGTCAATTTTCCATTTACTTTATAATCTGTTTATTGAGTCCCTATCTCACCAATCAACTTGGCTATAACCATATTATGGGAAACCCATTCACATAACGTTTTTATCTCATGGTACCTCTTAGACTTTTGTTTTTCCCTTTTAGGTTATTCACATTGCTGTTAATCAGGGTTTAACTATTCCTTTAATCTAAGCAAGACTGACATTCTCTAGGAAGTGCACAGTAGATCAAAGATACATTCTTAATATAAAAATTGAGTATACTTGGGTCAGACAAATATGTGATGAATTCTGTGGCAGAGCTTTAGGCTAGCAATGTGTGGTTAGTTATTACAGGGTAAGACTTACCAAGACATGAAGATTTGGGACCCCTCAAGTGGTTTGTCTTTTTTTGGATTCTATATAGAGGGCAAAAAAGGATGGATAGCTTTTCCTTTTTTGATATTTATGACTGGCTGATTGCTGTCATGGAAGGATACACATTTTAATTGATATCCTTTAAAAGTTAATCTGAGATTTGGAAAGAGGACTGGGAAAGGGCTGCACAACAGGCTATTGAAATCTCTCACTAGAGATTATTCAGAATTCTCTTTTCAAGCCTCCTAATGCTGTAACTGATTTTGCCTCATAAGTTGAAATGTTAACGGTGCAATACCTTTGTTGGTTGAACTAATCTATAGATGAAAGAATACTTTCCCATTGGGGAAATACTTGTGTAGCTATCCGTAATTGTAATATTCTTTCAACCCCAATTGATTTCATTTAGCAATCAGACAGAAGAGCAAGGAAGCTTCTTCCCAGCCTTTCTGAGCTTTGATTTATCTTCATTTGCTGGCTCAAAGAATGCTGACTATCTAATCTACATGTAGAGACTGCTCTATTTTTAAGTCTGTGTCTCTTTGTGTCCAAGGCAACCATTTGAAGCCAAGGAAATCCTAATATCTGCAGAATTTATTCCACATGTGTGTGAGTCCAGCTACAGCAGGTTATCTCTCAGGGTCTGCCAGTTTATCACCAGAAACATATAATAATGCAGATATCATCAATTTGTCTCCATGGGATTTAACCTGGCAACAGCTGTTGGAGGTTTAATAACACTGCTGATGTTTAAACATAGAGAGCTGCTCTTTCCTTTTGCAATCTTTTTTCACTTCCTTAAAAACTAAGTTGTTTTTTATTTCCTGGGGTTCAGCTTTTACTATAGATTGGTCATATTAATCACAGAGCTATTTAAGCTTTCACAAAGCATTATTATAGTTGAACAAAGTGCGTATGTGTGTACATGTGTATTTGCTCTAATTAGGCAATTCAGTACTTTATTCTTAATGTTAACCATGGCTTTATGATCATCAAAAGAGTGTTAGCAAAGTGTCCTAAAGGTGTGTTTGATAGTAGCAAACTGGAGTAAGATACAGTCCACAAACTCCTTGATAAACTCATTAAAAGCAATGTGAAGTACCTGCTTTAGCAAATCAGAAGTGTTTCATGGTATGGTTATGTACTTTTCATTTTTTTTTTCCAATTTTCATAAAAAAAAAATTAAATAATGCAGCTATATACATATGTTAATTAAGGCTCACAGCAATCCTCCATGAGCTTATAACATTATTCCTCGTATTTTAGAGGTGCGTATGCTAGGGCTCAGAAAAGGTTTCATTACAGCAGGCTGCCTCAAGATCCTTCCCAAACCAAACTGGGGAGATAGAGGGAAAAGACCCCAGCATTTTTTGTCACTTATTAATACATACCTTGCAGGTAGGAGATATGTGACAGTCTCCCATTTTTCATTTTCTTCCTTATACCAGCTGCTCAGTAATACTAAGTATATTTAGACATTTCTAAACCAAATCTCCCAGGTGCTTTCTGGTTCCAGTTGCACACCTTGATCATGTTGTGAATTCAGTCTGGGAGGAAACCTCAGCCTGCATCATCTTCAGTGTGCTTTGGTCTTCAAGTGAAAAAGGGGTGCGTGGAAAGGAAGGGATCTGAGGAATATGGCCGCTTCACTCCATTGTAGGCATAGAAGGGTGTTTCCAGATCAAGGGGGCTTCAGCTTGGCAATATGCTTATACTGTGCTAAGGAGCTGAAAAAAGTACTCATCAAACTGTACCTTACCTATAGCAAACAGCTCATTACTCATTGTTACAAATGTTCTTATTTGAAAAGGCTTGCTTTCAGTTAAAGCTATGACTATATTTTGTAATTAATTATCATGAGATAGATGATGAGAGATTTCATTAAAGATTTCTTACCAGAAATCACCATGTGATTTTTCTCTTGAATTCAACAGAACATTGCAAAGTAATTATATGGCAGGACAAAAATAAAAAATAAACAAAACTTCTGTTTCCTTTTTGAATTGCTAAACTGCTTTTCAAAAATTGATAATGGCTTCCAAAGAGGTGATGGAGGTCTACCTATTTCTGTGGAGTCAAACCTATTCTGGAAACTTTTGAGACCTCTTTGGAGGAAACTCAGTTGTCCTAGTGGAAAGACTGCCAAACTAATTCAGTAGAGGAAGTAGAAGGGCAAGAGACATGGTTACTCGACCTGTTCTGAATTCTTGTTATTCACCTAGGAATTTATTGGAGTTAATTCTTATCTGACTTTCCCTTTTGGATAATTTTTAATTTGCACTTGTGCAAGAAGAAAACATTCTTATTTGGAAGTGACTCTTGCATCCATCTCACATTTACTTTTTTTCACCATTAATGATAGTACAGTCAAGAAAATAGGAAATCAGTTCTGTTAATTACATTTCTCTAGTGTTGAATTAATAAGAAAAACAGCAGCGTGTGTTATTAGTGTTCTTATACTTCCTCTAGTTTCTTGGAACAGGTTATCCACAAGAACTATGGGTTTATTTTTATAAATAAACAATAAAAAGAATATTTAATAAATTGATGTTTCGTACTTTTTCCTACCAACTCATAGCATTTTTATTTATCTATATGCATTTGCCAAAGTTAGTTGGCTTCTGTCTGAAGTTTCGCCACTGCATTCTTTTAAACTGTGAAGGTCATAATTTTATTAAAAGTAATCAGGAATAATAAGCCAACATAAGCTCAATATGGCATGTTACTTGATAGAAGCTGTTCATGATCCTTGTTCTTTCTGCTCCCAAGTTTTCAGCTGAATATAGCTTTTTTTTTTACAGTACCACAGTCTCAGAAAGGTCATGGCAAGACGACCTATTAGATAAAGTCCTTGGGGTTTAACTGCCAAATATTAATAGCTTTATAAAGATTTTAGGATCAAGCTAGAAAAGCTAATATATTTTTAAAATGTCAGCTGTGACATTCAAGATAATGAAATAACAGAGGACCAGGTTTTGTTACTAAAGAATGTTGAATAGAGTATTATTCAAATAAAGATGGTTGAATTTGGCAAAGTTGTCTCCTGTTTCCCTGTTCTGCACATGACAATTCCAAGTAATCCTTGATAGTTCATGGAGATCTAACTCATTACCATGCAATGACGGAATGAATTTTTAAAAAGGCAGTAGATTAATTTGAGGGTAAGACATAAAGATGCGAATTTTGAGTGTACAAGAATAGCAAGAAAGGCTGACAAAGCCTAATGAACTGTATCTAAAATTCTTCAAACTAGCTGAAAGAGAGGCTTTTAAAACTCACTGGAAATCTACTGGTATTATTTTAAAGGTATGTTCAGCTAATTTATGCAGATTTTTCTCAGCTGTATTTAATTTTGTCATTTCCATTGCTTGAGTCTGCCCTTGCTTAATATTACTTTGCTTTTCTTAAAGGAATTTATTTTACAGTTGCCTTATCTGCATTTGTGTGGAAAAATTGGTCTTGCTTCTTGTGTAGCTTTAGAAAAATCTGCAAGTCTAATAAATATTACTATGAACTATATAAAAGCAATTTCATTAAATTATCTGGATAGAAACAAGTTGAGTAGATAACAGGCTACAAGATGTTAAAAGCTGAAATCCTTCTTTTTTTTTTTTTTTAAATGGATTTCTGAGACTTGACTCTCATTTAAACAGACTCTAAAGTTTGCGAGTTAGTTTGCAAGTATAGCAGTGATGTTTTGGCAAGTTAAGTTTGGCATCCTTTAATATAGTGATATTAGCTCATGTTTTTCAGAGTTCCAAAAACTGCGAGGTACTCTATAAAACATGAAACTGTTATGAAATAGCTGACATAAATTGGCTAAAACTGTAGTATTTTTACTTGGACTGATGATTTGCAAATCCAAGTATTAATTTCTGAAAGCTTTTCACTGTAATCTTGAGCTGAGTGTAGAGGAAGTGTGAGGATGTTCAATTTAGTTTAAAATTTATCACACCAAATCGTGTTGTAGAGTTGGGAAGGGACTTGGACCATTTTGCTTGTATTCCAGGCTCATTACACAATTTTGATCAATTAATTTTTCTTCTCTTTAGTTTTTCTTTCTTTTCCTGATAGGTGAGTAGAGACAACAGAAGGAGTTTGTGACGAACTTGTTTCCTGTATATTTACCCAAATCTGATCTAGTGCATCCTGAAAAAGTCATGGAATCCTAAAATGCCAGTGCTCAGTACTGTGTGGGCAACAGGGCTGTCCCAAGGACATTATAGGCTACATGCTAATTGCTTTTTCCCGTATTGTTGTCTGGGAAATCCAGAGAAAGTGTTCAGAAATGCTTTTCTGTAAAAAAGCAGAATATTTATAGCTATTTTAATACACTGCATGCCAACAGATTAGAATACTATGTACTTTGGCAGTTAAATAGATTGATCCATTGACTGCCAAACCTTTATTCTCCCTAAATTGATCTGACCAGCAGTATGCATTTTCAATATCTAATCCTAATAAATAGGGTCATAATGGGATCCTGTATATTCTAATATGAAATAAACACTTTGATCTTCAGCATGTTAGCAGAAAAATTATGCTGCTAAGTTACTTTGGATAGTACTTAGAAAAAAAAATGCCTTAAACTGAGAAGCCAAAATGAGAGAAGTCAGCAGATGAAGTAATTTATTTTGGATGCTTTGTTTGAAGAAGGTTCTCTTAAATTTTTGGATACCAAAACTGTGGGACATACTTGTACTTATACCTGATGAAATCTTTCTGTTTTCCACAAAGCTTCCCCCACCCCTTCCCAAGAAAGAGGAGGATGAAGGCCTAAAATGCAACTGGAACGTTGCTACGGTTTATAGGGTAGGATGAAAATGGAGTGAAAGTTTTGAGTACCACTCAAATATTTGCAGCTGTTTACAAAAGAAGAGAATGTAAGAGTCAGACTTTTCGACTGGGAGTGTAATGTGTGAAAATACATGATTGTGATGACAAAGTTGAAGAAGAAACAGAGTGGACAAAGAAACAGATATATTGGAAACAGAGGAGGAGAAGCTGTCAAAACAGAAGCTGAGCCAAATAATAAAGACAAAAAAGCATATAAGGGGGATTTTTCCTTCTGCAACAGCAGGTAGAACTGTCACAGAACTGAATCAGTTTACTGAGAAAACTCTTTGTTAAAATTGAGTTAATTTTCTTCATAGTAGCTACTATGAGGCTATGTTTGGATTTGTGCCAGAAACAGTGCTGATAACACAGGGCTGTTTTAGCTATTGCTGAGTAGGGCTTACACAGAGTCAAGGCCTTTTCTGCTTTTTACACTGCCCCACCAGCAAGTAGGCTGGGAAGGCACGAAAAGTTGGGAGGGGTCACAGCCAGGACAGCTGACCGCAGCTGACCAAAGGGATATTCCATGCCATATGACGTCATGCTCAGTATATAAATCTGGGGGAAGAGGAAGGAAGTGGGGGACATTTGGACGGATTATATTTGTCTTCTGAAGTAACTGTTAAGTGTGATGGAGCCCTGCTTTCCTGGAGATGGATGAGCACCTGCCTGCCGATGGGAAGCAGGGAATGAATTCCTTGGTTTGCTTTGCTTGCGTGTAAGGCTTTTGCTCTATCTATTAAACTATCTTTATCTCAACCTACGAGTTCTTCCTCACTTCTACTCTTCTGATCCTCTTGCCTATCCAAACTCGGGGGAGTGAGCAAGTGGCTGGGTGGTGCTTAATGTCCAGCTGGGCTTAAAGGAGATTGAGTGATATGTGGATCCTTCCAGCCCTAAAGCTGGCAATGGGCTACATGATTCAAAAGTGCTTGATCCACTAGTTATTCCAGAACTTTTATGATGAAACCTCGCCACCTTTCAGTGGGAGGCACACTGACTGGCATCAGTCTCTTCAGAACAGCGTCCAACAGCACTGGAGCTTGTGAAAAGAGACATTTTACAGAAGTGAGAGATAGTAATTGTCTAGAATACAAGTGCCGGTTGTTATGCTCTATTAAGGGAACATAGATCATGTTGTAATAGCTTTGTTGGTTGGCTATGGGGTAGCTCTATAACTGATTCATATTAGGGATGGAACAGACTTGGTTTGAATTCCCTTTCTCGTAGAACTGCTTTTGAGGTTTTGATTTTTTTTCTTTTGCTTTGTTTTTAAAGGAACTCCCTATATAGGATATCCTATGTGTTTCTAGGACTGGGTTTTATTATGAATAGAAATTTTCAGAATAAAGCTGTGAAAATTTTTTCTAGGAATGGTATCAATGTGTGAAGTTAAGGTCTCCCATAATTGTTAACAGAAAACTTACTGAAAACTTTTTGGTAGGTTTAAACATAGTATTTGGTATAAAATAATATAGCCAATTGCTTGAAGAAACAACTTGAGTGCCAAATTACTAATATTATTCTTACCTTATGTATGTAGATGGTACAATCATATAATTGTTTTCTTGAAACTCAGTTGCCAATTTAGATAAATTAGGTAAGATTTCTGCCTATATAAGTAATTTTACTATCAATGTTCATCAAAATAATAATTACTTTTTGTTTTAAAGATTTATTTTCTTTTTTAGACTCTTATTTTCATTTTGTCTGTAGTCAACCATCTTTTGCACCACCTTCTTATCAGTGTAGCACATCCTATCTGGTATGACTCTTTACCCTTGCTGTCCGTACTGCATAATTAAGTTGTTAGCTTAAAAGAATTTTAGTTTTTTACTGAAAAAGTCTGAGAAGTTTTGGGCTTGTAATTTTCTCAGCTAATGTGTGAAGGTCAGCATAAAGTTCATATATTCTGGGATTTGATAGCTGTCTGAGTTCTTTACTAAATAATTACTGGGCTAAAAACCCGTAATGTTTGGTTTTGTAAGTACTGGAAAAATTATTAGAAAAGAAATCACCCTGTCAGATTAAGGGGTTGCACATCAGTTCAACTTAACTTTCACTGCAGACCTGTTTTAATTTTCCTTCCAGTTGATTTATTTTAAAAATCAGATTTTGAGAAATTTAAGGGAATTATTTAATGAACTCAAATTGATTGTACAGCTCAAGAAATTCCATGTTAAAGAGGCTTGTACTTACTTCAAAGTTCTAAAGCTGACTTTCATCCCAAGAAAAAGGAGGAGTGGGATGGAGGTGAAAGGGATAATGAAGGAAAGGGCTACAGAACTAGGTAAGATGAAATTGGGGTCAACGAAGAGCCTGTTAAGAAAGGAAAGTAGATTAATCACTGAAAAGGCAGCCCTTTTATCAAAAGAGTCTAAGGATAAAGCCATTCAAAAGGTAAAACACTTTCCAAAGAACATTAAAGCTCCTAGTACTTCAGCTGCCGAGTACAAACAGAATATAGACAACTGGGGCTGTTGTTCACTGGCAATGTGGTATATCCTGATGCTAAATGAGTACCTGCTCTATTGAATGAGAAGGCTGTTCAAAGGAAGAATAGCTGAAAGGAATGAAAGAATAAAGGTAATAACTGTGAAGTAAGAATGTGCATCCAGGTCAAGGAACTAATCACTCTCTACCTGGTGCATAAAATTGCAAATTTGACCACCAGCAGGTAGGGCTAGTGATACTATACAAGGTGGGACGAGACTTCAGTTGAAACTCTTTAAGAAAGATTACTTGAAGATGGAAGAGATGCAGAGAAGAGCTACTAAAATCATAAGGAAGGCGGAGATTTTAGTTTCTAGGAAAAAACGCACATAAAAGCTGTTGCTAGACAAGCCATTTTGACTGCAATTGAGCTGGGTTCAGATCTGTACGTACGATGCTTATGTGTTACCTGTCTAACCTGTTTCTGTCAACAACCCTCCAGTAGAAGAATGCTTTAATATGTTGACACAACTGGGAGAGGAAATGAGCTGATATATGGTTATGCCACCTTGTTTGAAGAGGCGGGGAAGATGATCTGGAGATTTATATTCTGAAGGTTTAACCTAGCGCAACTCCACCGGAACACTACAGCTGAACAATATAAGCAAGTTTGACTTGTTCGGTAAAATGATATTTGATTGCCTATTATACCCTTATGGGGCTAAACAACAGGGATGAAGAAGTTCAAAGGACAAAGTTAATACAATTGTGCAGTTGTAGATATGCAGTGATTCATTGCAGGCTGAAAATAATGTTTCTAACTGTCAGAACTCTGAAACCGAAATGGTCCTCCCTAATGAGAGGTAAGTGGGTTTCAAGAG
This sequence comes from Tringa tobata, assembly GCA_033628505.1. NCBI lineage: Eukaryota > Metazoa > Chordata > Aves > Charadriiformes > Scolopacidae > Tringa > Tringa tobata. The sequence continues at coordinate 2,009,086 of JAHREE010000480.1, forward strand.
GAAGCTTGTTAAGGGATTATACATTGTCACAAGCCACAACATAGGACTAAATTTGATTACCCAATTCCATCATTCCAGGTGACAAAACCAATCACAGAATCACCAAATTACTTACAATAATGCCTTCAATCAATTTTCTGTTCCCCAGTGCTTGCTTGTACAGCTCCATTATTTATTTCTAGATTTACAGTGTGATAATGTTCAGTACGATGTAAAAAGGGTCTTTTAACTTTAGGTTGTTTCCAGTTGAAAAATATCGTGTTCAATTTTAATCCCTCAGCCTATCTGGTTTATTAAAGTAGGTCTACATTCATCTGCTCATAGAAGTACTTTGAGCAGAATCTTTAATCTGCTTCCAGGAAAACCTACATTTTATTAGAAACTTGACAGATTCTTAAGAATGTTCGTACTCCTTCAGTAAGGTTTTAGATAACATGATTTTCTTTAATACTTCTTTTGGGACTTTGCAATATAGATACAGCTAAGTCACAATGATAGATAATGAATTAAGTTTTCAATTTAAAGTTCATTTCTAAGGATTTTTAATGTAAAAAATTTCAATGTGCTATGAAAATGCCAATTTGTTTCCCCCACATCTGGAGGTCAGTAGTGGTCCTTTAACACAAATACATAAGACTTAAAAAAATTTTCATTAGATCTTACCATTATATGTGAGCAATGGGGTTTAACTGACAGATTTTCTGTAAGCAGAACTTTGAATTGTCCATTGCTCTTTTATGTTGAATTTGTGGAGACTTTACACCTAAATGTTACATCCCACAAAGTTTTTGAATTTTTGAATTCTTTTATTTTGTTCTGTGAAGCTAGATACCAATGAGCCAAAGCTGCCTGAAATTTTGCTGCAAACAGGAGTGGGGTTGTCACACTGCATGTTTCTTGTGTCCTATGCTTTGGTAGCAGGACAGAAATTTTAATTTTTATCTACTTTCACACATTTTGTTTGAACTAACTGAAATAGCCAAAGTACTGAAGAGACCAGTATAATAAACTAGTGAATATATGGAAGTGCTGATATGTCTATACAAATGAATGTTACTTCAACATGCAATTCCAGATCAAAATACTTACCTAGTTCTTCATGCAGTTGTTGCAAAGAGAGTCATGGACAGTGTTTCTTAGAAAGATAAACTAATTTGTTTGAATCTTAATATAGAGTAATGGTCTCATGGGGAGTCAAATCTATCGAACAGGACAGTTAGTCACTGTCCAGATGGTGATGGAAGGCTCCATTGCAGGTCCTTGCAGCAGCATCTTCAGCTGGATCAAATGATACTCCCTGAGCCACTGCTCTGTGCAGCTCTGGCTGTGGCCCTTGGTGACCACCCAGAGCATGCATAATTCATTGCTGTTCATTATTTTAACTACATATGAAACACACTTTCAAATGACTATTTGCAAATGTCTTACCTGTGTACCATGTAATCCATCTTACAGCACGAACTACTTAGGGGAGTCTTTGGAGGGAAAAAGCCAGGTTCTCCACTGAGGTCGTTAATCAACATATTTAAGTGTGCAAATTGCTCAATAGACACAGCAGGAGCTGCCTGAAGGAAATCTCTAGAACTGTATGAACGTCCCACCAAGAGAGATCCTGTAACAACCTGTCAAATCATCCCTGTAAGCGTTAGCCGGTTACTCCCTGGGTCATCTGCATGACTGAGGTAGCTGGGCTGGCTTAAGGTAACAGACAAACTCGAAACCAGGCAATTGCCTGAAATTTCAGCAGTGATGGGGCTGCACCCAGGCCAGGTCAGGATGTCAGCCTGCAGGTCAGGGTCAGGACGGATGAGATCCATGTCCAGGCAGCGGCATCACTGCATTACACCCGGACACTGGCATTCCTGCCAGGCTGCCACAGGGGGGTGGGCAGAGGTCGTAGGCGGGGGCTCCCAGGGGAAGCTGATCAGGGGAAGTAAGGTCTGTGAGTGCACTCATGGCTCTGGCATAGAGGTACCACAGAGCCCTTAGATTACACATCTGTCAGCTTGAGGAGCACTGGAGCAACACTGAGAACTAATGGCTCAGTAGTCCCTATTGGAGTCTTGTGCTACAGTTAATGGTGGCGTTTCTAGTACTTGTGATTTATGGTCTCATTTTATATGGTGGTGCCTTTGTCATGGATCTATTCTTAGCCTCCTTGCAATGAAAGCAATAATATAATGCATAAAAGTTTCATTTGGGACCTCAGAATGACAATGATGACTTCTTTTTTTGTTACATGCTACTCAGTTATGCTTAAGCCCCTGCCATTTTTTAGTGGAGTTGCTAATCGTTGCTCTGATTATGCAACTGTCTTCGTGCTGCATTGTGGATTTCATAATGTCCTATTAGAGCTCTGGTTAGCTAGCAGATCTATCTTGCCACCAGCTGTAGGAAAACACTTTTAGAAAAAGTGCACTCCCAGTGGAAGTTATTCATATTTTAATGAGCAGGATGTTTTATGATCTTTGCTAATAAAAATGAAACTGGAAGAGAGCACTCTCTTGCCAGAATGTGTTCTTTTCCATATTGCCAGAAATTGCAGGCTACGCATAAACTGTTGTAAATCCAAGCATATTCTGTCGGAATATGAATATGTATTATTCAGTTAAATGTTACAGTATGACCATATAAATAGTAATAATGCTGTGTGCTGAGATGGGAAATCCCATCGTGTATAATAATACCACCAACAGAATAGAATACTAATGTGTCTTCTGAAACATTCAGTGAAAAGTAGTTAGTGACCTCCCTGTTCAGCAGCTTTCTCCAGGCAAAAGACCTAAACCATTTCACATTCTTTACCTCTCCTCCTCAGCCCCTGAATTCCCAGAGGAACAGCATATATTAAGAGCTAACTGCCTACAGCTTGTGGGCTTACAAAATATCACTTCAGTTTTTTTCTTCATGACAAAAGCTATTTGAAAGCATTCTTTCACTTATAAATAGAAATAGCCTGAATAGTTAATGCTTCTTTTAAAATGTGTTCCTGAATTGACAACCTCAAACAAATGCTAATGTAAAATTTAGTCTGGCTGTTGAAAACTATATCCAGGTAATAAATTAGAAATATAATGTTTGAGATAGGAATAGATTTCCTTTCTGGTCTGCCTTTCCCAACCCCAAGGAAAAAATATTTAAACCAATTCTAATTTATGTACTAGGGTCATACTCCCAGATTCTAAACCGAGTTTGATTGATCTTGCTGTTGGAGCTGAGCCATGAGTCTGCCTTACTCCTTTGCCACACTGTCTCGAAAAACAGCAGACTGGGATATGGGAGAACATAGGTCTCTAACAGGCTCCACAGTTAGGCTAGTAAGATGCTTTTCTATCTTCTTAAATCCTTCTTCATTCTCATTCTATAAAACATAGAATATTATCTATCCTGGAAAGAAGTTTGAGCCTGCCATTGGTATTTTTCAGTAATATGTATTTATCATTCTTATTTCGATAAATGATGACAATGAATTTTCTGGAAGAGTTCTTATGATGTTTTGCCTGTGCCAAGATTTTAATCATAAAATACCTTATGGTATCTTCTGCATTGGATGTTTAGGCTAGGACAGATATCTGATTTAGTTCCTTAAGTTTTTGTTTAGTAGGTACCATATGTTATCCAGAAAGTAAGAAGGCATCTGACACAGTGGATGTAGGAATGTAGGATGGGTACAATTATCGTAATGCTAGTTGTATCAAATCAGATTATGGTGGAGACCATAATCTGTCAATAGTGGAGGAACAAGAGCAACAATATTTCAAGTAATGAGGTATATATTGCAAAATTTTTGAGTGTTTTATATCCATAAGTATTCTAGTGTTTCTAGTGTTAGCCTGATGCTTCTTTCTTCCTTTTTTTTTTTTTTTTTCTCTCCATCTGTTAATTTACCAGTAATAAAGACAACCAATTTAAATGTAAAAACTAGCATTTGGCCATAATTCATTGATCAAAGTCTATAGTAGAACAATACACAAAGACTGGGCATTTAGCTGAAGACCTGGTCTGGTAACACACATGGTTGTTGACTGGATGCATTAGATAGAGCTTGCTTTGGTTTGGATTAATTTTTCAATGTATCCTTTTCTTAGTGACAGACTTTATTTCAATAATCTATATACTTTGTTGTGGTGCATTAATCTTTATTGTGTTTTCTAGTTGTTTGTGAAGGCTGAACCATTTTATGTTATGTTATAGGAGGAGCTGCACTCTGAGCAGCAGGACATAAGGCCTTCGTCCTGAGGACACCAGTGGTGTAGATTGGAAGAGGTAGTAAACAGATGCATTTCCTTATTACTATACCTGAACATAGGAGTCAGAGCCAAAGGAGTCTAACTAATTAGAGAATCATCATGGTGTCTGGGTTTACCTCCAACAGTGAAGTTAATCTAAAGCTAAAATTCATTTCTGATTTTGCAGTAGGTGTTCAGCTGCAGAAATGTGCAGTATTTCAGTGGTTTGTTTGTCGGTTTTCTTGTTTGGTTTGGGGTTTGTTTGGTTGGGTTTTTATTTTTTTGGTTTTTTTGTGTTTTTTGTTTTTTTTTAATTATTGCAGATACATACCATGTTGTTTCAGGATTATATGAAAAGAAACTTGTATTCCCACCCACAATTTGCTTCCAAGAAACCAGACCTAAATATAACAGGTTGGAGAATGCAATGTTAGAATAAGTTGATATACGCTATCAAACATTTGTCAAAATCACATCTAACTTAATATGCTTCAGCATGGTGGCTCTGGGAACTTCATTTCTTTCAGATGATTTATTACATCTTTGCTGTAGCATTCAGAGTTGAATAAAACTTGTAATCAAAATTGGACTAGTAGTTTGCCCCACATTGCTTTTTCAAGTGTGTTTTATTTTTTCAGCTCTTGCTCCAATCCTGTGCAGCAGAACACACTGCTCTGCGGGTGGAAGTGTTGTAGGCAGGAACTTGATTCTTTTATTTAGAAATCTTCTCCTGGTCATGTAAAGGTAATTCCAATTGATCACAAGTTGATCTATGCTGTCTGTGCTTCTGAAATGGTATTGGTAAAATTGTCCCTTTCCAGGGAAGAAAACAACTTCAGCTCCTTCACTCAAAACACTCAGTCTGTGGGAATGTGTATGTCTGATAATCACTTTTTTTAAATGTCATGCTCATGTCTGAGTATAATTCTAAAGAATAAAGGGTTCAGACAGGTGACTGTACACTTGAATCCTTTGATGGCTATCTTCATGTAAACCATCTGTTAATACTTGGGGAGAAAAAGTGCAATATTTTGTGCAAAATATGCACAGTGGCCCACAGATTACATGGAAGTTGATCTGCGTGAGGTATTTAATAGCATCAGTCTGCACTCATCTGTTTACATTATTGAACAACTGAAGGTAGATGCATGTTCACCACTTGCTTAAAATTGAGACTCTGTTTCTAATGGAAGTCTTTTAACAAAGGGAGCTCCTGTTCACATGAGAACAGAGCAGAGACATGGGAAGGGATAAGAGGGAAGGAGTACTGGACTTTTAGTTCTCTGCATAAGGCTGAGAATAACAGAATTTCCCAGAAACAGAAGAGAGAAGACTGTGTTCCAGATGCAAAAGTCATGAAATGATGAAGGAATTGCTGATCATGGGCTTAGGACACGAGAGAGGAGCGTGTCGTGTAAAAGAAAAATCCAACTTATCAGGCTGACTAGGTAAGGAGGAAGGAAATTGACTGAACAAGAAATGACCTAATTTATAGAAATAACAGCTAGATGCCTCTCTAGAGAGGATAAGAATATGAACAACAGACATCTTGAAGGGCCTCTGAAGACCCTGTGCTCAAGAATAATTTTGGAAATTATGTGTGTTTTTTTCACTTTGCCTAGAGTTCCCTTTTAGCTACGACAATAAAACTGGGGAGCAATTTGTGTGGAAAACTTCAGTTAGATTTTGTCTTATTTAACTTCTGACAGCTACGTCTGAATTAGTAGCAGTATTAAACAATAGAGAAATATGTATTTATGGGATTAGACATCATTTGATCAAAAATAGGCATCTAATTTAGGGTAAGACCAGTTGCACCCTACAAGCGTGTATTTTTCTCTGTTGGTTTTCAAGGGAGACAGTCTTTTAGTTCTGTGAGTCTATCTCCTGTTAGCAATTGTTCATCCTGGAAGAGTGAACTGTAAACCTAGAGTGAGGATGAACCAATACGGAGGAAGAGAGAGTACTGAGGAAGGTGGGGAACTAGCTATTGTCCTGGCAGCCTAAAGACCTCATGATCACACATGCTCATTTCCATCAAGGAACAACAGAAAGTGTTTGTGCCCTGGAAATATGTCAGAAAAGCCTATCAAAGAGACTGTGCTTCAACTTAGCTGCATCTAACCAAAGAAAATGTAAGACTAGATGCATTTCTGTTCTCAGGTTTGCATTTTAAGGCTGCTTGTGTGTATGTGAGTGTATGTGTCTCTAGTAGAGGAGAAATCTGCCAGGCATATGACTGTTCAGAACAGATTATTTTATGTCCTTCTCTGAAGACCTAGTGCTCTCTGCAGCTGAATGTTGGCTGTACCTAGATGTGGCAGAAATACCTCAAATCAAGGTTTTCCTCAGATCATTTTGTGGCTGCTCTCCAGCTCAATTTCCTTGGCCCCTTACTACAGAAGCCAAGACCAAGGGGCTGAGAATTGATTTGCACTTCAGTCCTGCCTTAATATGGAATCAGAAGAAAAGAAACCTGTACATGCAAGTGTATGTGGGAGTTCAGCAGTGCTTGGCCTACCAATGCCGACTTAGTCATAGCAACTTGAATGGTTAACTAGGTGGGTCAGGAATGCCATAACAGACATGAAATGCTCTTATATGACTTAACAGAGGTTAAGGTAAACTCCAGATGTTCTTTATTGTTTTTATTTCTGAGGCCCAAATACCAAACACACTGTAAGATTTTAGCAAAACTATATACTTACTGTAACTTCAGTTGGATAAAAAGAAGTCAATTCAAACTTTTTTTTTCTCTTGTAATTCTTGGCCTTCTAATACCCCTTTGAAACATTGCAGGCTTTGTGAACACAGTGTGGTATAAATGGTTTCTCAAAGTGATTACAGTAGGTTCTGCACAACCCCGCACAAGCAAGCTTGATATTCCATAGAGACGGCACTGAGGTTGGGGCCATTACTTAACAAGTCCTACTGAGCCAGATGAGAGTCTCATCAAAGTGAAAACTGAATCGATGATGCAGGATCTAGCTGAATAGGAAAAGGTCTGAGTCTTTAGCTGAAGAAAGGAATGTAAATGCAACAAAAGGATGTTAAAGAGAAACAACCTTAGATTTTTTTTTATTGAAACACTTATCATTATACTAGTGCTCTGCAGATGTTGCCAGGTCATAAGCAGTCTGTATAAATGCACCAGAGGCTCAAAATAAGCTTTAGTAAACTTCTAAAAATAGGAGATTTTGCACTGTTTAAGTAACATACAAATAAAAGTATCCAGAGGAGCTGTATCTTTCTGAGGATGAAGATATTCAAAATATCTTTTATTTTTTAACCCTCAGAGTTGACCAACTTGTGAATGTCATTGAGGTCAGGAGGTAATATTTCCCATTAAGGGTGGCATATTTGGCTTATCATCAGTGTATTAGTCTTTTTTAAGCTATTGGTCAAATAATTTGGTTCACATCAATCAAGCAGTAACGAGAGTGCTTTTTCTTTGCAGAACACCTTTTAGGATTTTGAGGGTCTCAAGGAGATCAGAGGACATTTTAAGGAGTGCAAGCTGTGACAATGTATTGACCTCTAGGTTTCTTCGTAGTAACTTTGTGGTCAGGAAGCAGTAAAATCCAGTAATATGGCAGGTACCGTTAACAGCTCACAAACAAATGGGAGCCTGAGATGGCAGAGGAAGGGTGTTAAGTCTGAACTAGTTCCAAGTCAGCAGTAATTGCTTCTGGATTCATGATGGTAATTGCATTTGCTTCAAATAGAGATGATGCAGTGCAACTGTTTCTCCGGTAAAAGTAAGTAGAGTAAAGACACAACTCTATCTTTTCCCAAAAACTTCAACTGCTCATCCTTCCCCCCAGACACAATATTCCTAATGTTTGTCCTTTTACTTCCTTCTCCTGCTTTCCTCTTTTTGACTATTTGCCAAACTTCCCTTTCAGCCTGTTCTTGTCATCTCTTGAGTAATATGAAGCCCACCCTGCCACTCCCTGAACTAACTTTGCTCCGGCAGTGCAGTTAGTGCATTTTCCGAGAAAGCCAGAGGATCCACAGATCATGCTAGACCTCCACCTATAGTTCTGTCGCCCTCACTGTTGGCAGAATACCCTCACAGGTACTGATGGGGTTCTTCTCCTGGTGGCAGATTCACAACATTTTTTCTCTAGAGGGTGTTATAACAGGCAATCAAAAACAGTCAGAAAACTTCACATTGTGCTGGTTGCTGTTGCTACCTGTAGAAGATCATCCACATACCAATGGTTCTGGATTTTCTTTCCATAGTAGGAAGTCTGTTTTGTAGTAGAATATATAATGGGTCAAATAAAACTCTGATTAATCTTAAAACCATGACTAGAATGCCATTATATATGGTTGTATGAATTTAAAGAAACTGTGTGGCAGACACTGCTCCTTCTGCTGGCTCTCTTTTTGGGTGTCTCGCTCATGTCGTGGGCTGTCACTGCTTGATTCATTTAGACCAGTGGTTTTATCAGGTGACAATGACGAGTGTGTTACACTAGTAGACACAGAAATGCTTGTGATTTGCCAAGTCTGGGTACAGCCCTAGCAAAATCTCAATGCTATAGTGAGGTAAAACCCAAATGCATGATGCTCCTGCAAGCTACCCTCCCCTTCTCTTTCATTTCATTGGAAAGATCACAATGAAGTAATAGTGTGCTCTGGTTAAGTGTGAGGTCTGGATGACAAATGACCAGGGCCGCAGAAAATGTTATGGTGCATGGTACTTTGTCTAGCAGAGAAACCTCATAAGGTTTATAATGTATACATGGCCAGCTAATTTCCAGAGGGGCAGGTAGCAGAGCGCTAAGCATTCGTTGCCCATTTGCTATAGTTCACTAATGCTTATTGTGTCACAGGAGACAGGAGAAGACATGGTAACTTTAGCAATAGAAAAAGATATTTTGTATGCTGTCATTTTTAATACTGCAAGGTCTGAACAACAGATGAACAAAAAACTATATTTCTGTCTAATAGCTTAATGTTCTTAGTTTTATAGATTGCAAGGTACTGTTCAGACTAGTGAAGTTAAGATTTGGGGGGAGGATTTCTTTCCTCCCGCTGCCCCTTCCCCCTGTGGAAATTGCTGGCTGCAGTAATTCTGCTTTTATCATTGGATGGCTCTGGATTACTGCTAATGGTGTTAATGTATGTTAACATCTCTCAACGGTTTAATTACCTTGGAGACCTGCAGGCTTTACTGTTATCATAGAAGATGAAGCCGCTTGCATGGTGTGCCTTTCATAAGATCCAAGTACTTTATAAACCCTCTAGATGTTTGATCTAAACTAATCATCTAGATTCTTTGTAGAGCCAATTGAGATAGAAGATGAATTTCTCTCAAGGTATCTATTTTAGCCACCTGTCTTTAGAATTTGCAAGGAACAGTTTATAGAATCGTAGAATTATAGAATTATCTAGGTTGGAAGGGACCTTTCAGATAATCGAGTCCAACTGTCAATGGCATATAGGTGCTAAAATTCTCAGGCAGCTGAAAGAAATTCGCTCTTGGCTACTACTGTTGCTGCAGAACACTGTTGAAGTAAGGGAGGCACAGCTATAAGCAATCACTTAATATTCTCAGTAATCTCTTTGAAAAGAGCTTCTTTCATTCTGAAAAGATGGCCTAAATGTTTTAAGGCATAAAATATGAAAAGCTTTGGATGCTTTTTAAGGTTAAAAGATACTTCAGATGAGCATGATACTAAATATGTTGCCATCCCTAAGTCTTGGCTAGTAAGCATTTTAACTCATGCAGACTTGTTCATGTAAACTAGAAAAAAAGACGCTATGGTTTGAGATGAACAATAATACCTTTGTGTTTGAATTAGTGTTTAATTATAAGATAACATATTGGAATTTGCTTAACCTGACACATTTAGAAGTACTATGGAAGACCATGAATGGAAACATCAGTAAATAACGAAGTTGTCTAATTGAAATCAAGAGCATATTCTACGGCCATATATGTAATTGGAAAACTATAAATCTAAAAGAGCTATATTGAAAACATGATGAGAAATTCAAACTGAATTCCTGAAACTCCAAGGGAGACCATGTAAAATATCAGTAGTGTTTCTTTCTTAAAATAGATTGTCCTATTTATAGAAGCTTTAAGTGAGGCTTCTACGCTGAAATGTTTTGGCTTGACATCAAATGCAATTTGCTCTCTGACATTTGGAAATATCTCTCAAAATGATGGTAATGTTTAGACTTAGGTTGCTTTAGAAATTCTTTTCACTAGGATGCTTCTGATGTATTTTTGCACTCGTTACCTAGGAATCCAGAGAAAAGAATATTTTGAATAATAAGCAAGGTTTTATACTAATGTCTGCATTGTTTTGTTTCTACCCAGGATATAAAAATGTATCATGAGACAGCAGATTCCTACAGAACACATTTAATTAATTAATTTGTAAAATTACCTACTACTGTTATATTCAGATGAATATAAGTATGTATCTGAAACCATAAACACAGCTGTGTTTGGGTCTTTCTAAAAAGATTACCTAAGAATTTTGCAGTGCAAATGATGGATGGTTTCCTCCACAAACAGAAGCACGCTTTTCACCATTTTCCTTTTTCATTGACCTCTTCTAAAAGGCTCTTGAAAATACTAGGTTCAACTCTGACAGCACTGTTCCTGTTACAGTGCTGCCAACTACAGAAGCATTTTACTACATAACTGAATCTCTGAGCTTTGACTGACTTACACTGCTTCTACATTCTTTCGTATTGCTGTCTGTAATGAGGATATTTGTGCAGCTTTAATGTTTTTCTTCTGCAACAAAGAGAAGTGCTTGCTTTTTCAAGGATATTGCAAACCAGTGTGGTTTTCACCTTGGTAATTTTTGATGGGTTTAGCCAAACCTTTTTGCATGGTGAGTGTACTGCTATCCGTCGAAGGCATGTATTGGTGTGGGAAGCCTTGAGGATATTATGCCATGACTGCTGTCTTGCAGGTCACATATTTAAATAATGTCACTATTTCAGCACGGGGGGCTTGATTGAATAGAATAAATAGTTGAAGCATATTTATTTTAAATTTTTTTTGGTGAGCTTAACAATCAACAATGAGATGAGACACAGAGAACACTCCAAGTGCAGTGTTGTAACTGAAGATTAATTGAAGAATAAAATCACAGAATCATAGAATCATTTTGGTTGGAAGTGACCTTCAAGTGAAGTGACCACCTTCAGGAAGTGACCATCAAGTCCAGCTGTCAACCTAGGACAGCCAAATCCACCACTAAACCACATCTACAAGTCTTTTAAGTACCTCCAGGGATTCCTATTTGACCATTTCCTTGGGCAGCCTGTTCTGATGCTTGAAAAGCCTTTCAGTCAATACATTTTTCCTAATATCCAATCTAAACCTCCCCTGGTGCAGTTTGAGGCCATTTCCTCTTGTCCTGTCATTTGTTACTTGGAAGAGACCAATCCCTACCTTGCTACAACCTCCTTTCAGGTAGTTGTAGAGAGCAATAAAGTCCCCCCTCAGCCTCCTCTTCTCTAGGCTGAACAACCACAGTTCCCTCAGCTGCTCCTTGTAAGACTTGTTCTCCAGACCCCTCACCAGGTTCATTGCCCTTCTCTGAACATGCTCCAGCACCTCAATGTCTTTCTTGTAGTGAGGGGCCCAGAACTGAACACAGTATTTGAGGTGCGGCTTTACTAGTGCCTAGTACAGGTGGGCGATCACTTCCTTGGTCCTGCTGGACACAGTATTTCTGATACAAGACAGATGCTGTTGTCCTTCTTGGCCACCTGGGCACACTGCTGGCTCATATTCAGCTGGCTGTCGACTAACACCCCAAGTCCTTTTCCACTGGGCAGGTCTCCAGCCACTCTTCCCCAAACCTGTGGCACTGCATGGGGTTGTTTTGGCCCAAGTGCAGCACTCGGTCTTAGAATCATAGAATCATAGAATCATTTAGGTTGGAAAAGACCCTTGGGATCATCGAGTCCAACCATCAACCCTACTCTACAAAGTCCTCCCCTACACCATATCCCTCAGCACCACATCTAATCGTCTCTTAAACACATCCAGGGATGGTGACTCAACC
>JAHREE010000480.1:2021656-2141032 GCA_033628505.1 Tringa tobata
TGTGGCCCAAGTGCAGGACCTGGCACTTGCCCTTGTTGAAGCTCATACCATTAATGTTGGCCCAATGATCCAATCTATCTAAGTCTCTCTGTAGAGCTTCCTTATCCTCATGCAGATCAACACTCCCGCTTAACTTGGTGTCATCTGTGAACTTGCTGATGATACACTCTATGTCATTATCAAGATCGTCAATAAAGATGTTAAACAGAAATGGTCCCAACACTGAGCCCTGGGGAACACCACTTGTGACCAGCCGCTGGCTGGATTAAAATCCATTGAGCACCACTTTTTGGGACCTTCCAGCCAGCCAGTGCTTGATCGAGTGGATCGTATGCACATCCAGGTCATAGGCAGCCAGTTTTTCCACAAGAATTGTATGGGGGACAGTATCGAATGCTTTTCGAAAGTCCAGGTATACAATATCCACAGCCTTTCCCTCATCCAATAATCGGGTCATCTTGTCATAGAAGGAGGTCAGGTTCGCCAGGCATGACCTGCCTTTCATAAACCCATGCTGACTAGCCCTGATCCCCTGGTTGTTTGTTATGTGGCTTGTGATGGCACTCAAGATGGCCTTGTTGAACTCATACCATTGGCCTCAAGTGGTGTGGCTCATTTAATTTCACTTCTTATTACGATAGTCATTGTCTGGGACTACTAAATGAGAGAGGTAGCTTTCTGCCTCTTCTCTCTTGTGCATGTGATAACACCTTGAAGGGAGAATTTGGGCTCCAGTATTACTCACTATATGTTTTTATTGCAATCTCAATAAAATTCCTGGAAAATGCCCATTAGCAGAGACTAATTTCTCTTAGTGCCGTGAGAACTAGTGTGCCAGACTTGTCTTGTTGAAGTTTGATAGAAATTTGGAGTTGTTTTAGGAAACAGACTAAAAACTCTAGGCTATATCATCTTTTGGTTCTGCCAAGAAAATACTATAGATTAAAGTTTGAGTAAGGGTACAGGTTCCTTGCCACAATGCCCACCATCTCTTATGTTGTCATTTTTTTGTCCGTAAGGGTAGAAGTGCTGCCTCCCCTTTCTCCATTATTTTTTCCTCTACAAACATGTAACATCAGAGAATTAGGATGATGAGAGGAAATCTTGGCAAATGAGGGCCTCAGAGATTTACTAGTATGGTGCTAAGGGATATCAGGAGACAATTGGACATCTGTTTCTTTCAGGATTATTATTGTTCTGTGCTTACCAGGAATATTCCTCCTTTGGTGATAGATGCCTCTGCATGTCTACTAGGCAATCCAGGTCACTCTGCCTTGATGCTATATGAGATAAAAGGTTTACTGCTAACATAAATTAAAAAAAAGGTGTTAAAAGTGACTTCTAGACATTTTGCTACAGAGTTAGTACTAAGTAATTAAGAAGAGTAAAGAGAACATAATCCAGGATCATACTTCATAGTACCGTGTTTGTGTCTGTTCCAAAAATTTTCACACTGTCAAGAATCTCTAACAGGATTAAACCAAGGTTGTTTTCCATTAACACCAGTAGACTTTGAATACGATTGTATTTAATGCCGTGTGCATATTTACACACTTATTTACATAGCATGTAAAAGCAGTGTTAAGTGCCATTCTCTAAGCACTGTAATGGGAAATACCAATTACAGCACATATAATTAAACACAGTTTAAGTTTGATTGAGCTGTTAATTTCCATGTTAGCAAGAGTCTGTTTTTCTGTTATGTTCTTTGATTACCAAAACTTCCAGCCTTGCAAGACACTGACTGTTACTAAATTGCTTCCTATTTTTCTTTTCAGAGAGTCTAAATCTTGTTAAAACTGGGACTATTATGCCTTGACTCCCTGTATGTTCTCTACTTTCTGGCTGACGTGCCACCTGTGAAAAAGACTGTCAAAAATATAGCCTGTAGACTTTTCTATTGATTGCAAGGGTAAAACTGGATTATCTCCCTCCTGTTTTGTCAGCTCAGTTTTTCACTTCGTCTTTCATCTTTAATCTTCGTATTCTGTTTTCTCTGGTTTGAATTTCCTCAATTTGAAATCATCTCATTAGGAGGGAGGTCGTAGACTAATAAGGCATTCTCTCATGCTTATTTCCATCTATTAAGCATTCATTTGGAGTTAAATGATGAAGTATAGATCATTTGGAAAACGCCCATACATGCAGCCAGTTGTCAATCACTTACCATCCTATGTAGCTCTCCCCAAAGACCCCTATAATAATCTCATAATTGCCTACAAGGTAATCTCGAAACCTTAGAGACATTGACAGTATGAAAATGAAATCTCATTTCAGAAAGCTCCTTATGCTTACTTGTAACACCTGTTAGCTATTTGTAGGATTTATATTTATTTTATTTGTAGGATTGCTAGTGAACATCTTCAGTGTCCAGGAAGGTCCAAGTGGTTCTGAGAGATTCAATTCCTGAGAAGACTGGAGAAAGATTAATTCCTTTTTTTTTTTTTTTTTTTTTAAATATAGTTTTTCCTTTGCTCTTACTGTTAGAGGTAAATTCATGTAGATGATGTCTGATGAAAATGGAAGCCTATGCCATAGGCTAGTATTCTGCCAGCAGATTAATTACTTATATTTGATTTTGAAGGTTGAGTACTGGCAATTATTGGAATGTAATGGCCAAAGTGTTCTCTGGCAAAAATGACCAATAGCCATAATTTGGCTCTGAAATATCCAGTTTATGGCTGTGACATCAAAAAGCCTGAAAACTTCATAGATTAAAGTCAGTGGTGCTTTTCAAGACTGAAACAAATAACTCTGGTTTCTATCCCGTTAAAAAAAAAAAAGTGCAAGCACACAAGATGTTAATTAAATATTGATGTACTACTTAAACTATTTTCTTGTTTGAATTTGAAATCAAGAAATTGAAAAGGAGTGCACCTCCAAAATGAAATTCTGTATATTAGAACTTGAAAGTATGTCAGAAACGTAAATGTGTAATATAATACATAAGGCTGTTTTCAAAGCATTGTTTTCCCAGATACTGTTGTTCTTCTTTAGCTCATAACATTTCTTGGAAATCCATTTATTAGATTAGGACTGGACTGATATTTATTTTTAATTCCTACAGGAATATGAATTTTCTTTCAGATATTGTTCTTTCACAGATATTATTCTATTGCATTTGGTGGGTATAACTCTTCATTTGCGCTACAAGATGCATATGGCAGTGAGAAGAGGAGTCTGATCATATACCCTTTGAAGTCTGGAAGGACTCAAGGCCCTCACTTTTCTGACTTTAGCCCCAGAGGGCTTGATAGCAATTTACTGATGGAATATTAGCAGTGAGTCAATATCTTCCCAGGGGCAAAAGAGGGAAAGGATGAGGAATAATAATGCACACAAGTAAAACTACTG
This sequence comes from Tringa tobata, assembly GCA_033628505.1. Lineage (NCBI taxonomy): Eukaryota > Metazoa > Chordata > Aves > Charadriiformes > Scolopacidae > Tringa > Tringa tobata. The sequence continues at coordinate 2,025,011 of JAHREE010000480.1, forward strand.
TAGGATTATATTTCTTGCTGGTGCATGAAGGACACTGCTTATCGATCAATTTCAGACTTTAAATTGTCTGAGACTGGTTAAAATCTCAGCCAATGGGCTACAGCTGGATGAAGCAATGTTGTTAGGGACAATTCCCATGAAGAATTTACAATTTTATCATACACTTTCTTTATTCATACTTTTTTTCTAATGGAAAAAAATCTGATAGGAACGTGATGTAAAAAATACTGGAACTGGAAAAGATTGTTTGGGTATTTTAAAGAAGGGAAAACATCAGACTTTATTGGTTTTTTTTTTAATATTGTTCCCTTCACTGAATGAAACTCAGTTTTCATACTTGATAGAATGGTACTGCGGTTTCAGATTAACTCTTCAAACACAAATTCTTAGTGACTGTGTATTAGGCATCTACTGAACAGATTCCTGCTTTAACCACAAATTTCAACATTCTGTTTAAATAATCAGGAATAATAAGTAGGAAAAGTTCCCAGCCAAGCATCTGACCACCTATTTAGCATGATTTATAGGCCATATTTATTAATATTTTTGTGTAATGAGTAGTATAGTGGGGTTTTTTCCATGTTTTAAACAATGCTTCTAGCAATCCATGACTCCTGACTTTCTAGGACAGTGATGATACATACCAGTAAAGTCTAAGGAACAAGACAATCTGTCTGATCAGCCTAGCCCTCATCAGTAGGCAAAATAATCCTGTCAAAATAGAGCAATGAATATCGTGATGGATAAAAGATAAACTGAGGACAATAAATTACTGTAAAAGAAAAAAGGATCCTTATTCAGGGATACTTAGGGAAGTTTGAGTGTAAAACATCTTCTCACAGAAGAACCACTGGAGAATCAGTAATTGACCCATAGTTAATGGTTTTCCTGCTATAAATAACATTTTATAGAGGGTTAATCCTCATTTTTTCATGGTCTGGCAGCTATTTCTAATGGCTTACAGCTATGTGCGAGTACAGACTTAGAAGAAGAAAATTTGTCTGCTAACAGCATATTTTCTTTGTAGAAACTGGAGATTCTGATTAAAAGAGATCATCCAACCCTGTGATGACTTGGGGAGGGGGTTCTGCGCAATTTATTCAGTGCAGCTATGGATGTGAAACTCGATTTTTTTTAACGTTCTGTTATTCAGCCATCAGCTAACACAGAATTAATCGCATATCATCTACCCTGTTGGAAAGAAGAAAGAGAACTTTTCAGAGAAGTTAATTCTTAAAGACTTCACTCTCTAAAGGCAATGAAAGTGTCTGATCTGGGACAGCACCTGTTCAGCTGAAGTGGTCTATAAGCCAAGCTGGGACTATGTGCTGTAAAGACCTGGTCAATGTGGGTTATGACACCTACTCATTCTGTGTGGATGAGTTTCCTTTTGAAAGACACCAGGATTTAGGCAAAAGACTATTATTTGTTTGAGTCCTGCCCTACTGTGGGTGTAGGCAGGATATATGATGAAACCTAGAGGATTGGAGGCATTCCCAAGCTCCCAAATTTACATCCTGCTTGAATTTATTATTGGGCAACCAGTAGTTACCCTCTACCAAGCCAAAGAACAACAGAATGGTGAAGAGGTTGCACAGCCCATTTTGGGGAGTTTTGACAGTAGTAACAATTACTGTTAAAGGAAATTGGGTGACAGTTTGGCTGAAGTGGACAAAAAGGAAGAGAGAACAAGGAGAGAATCCTTGTTCCAGAAAAGAAGCCATTAGCAGGAAAGAGACTAAAGAAGGAGACCTTGACCAATGGACATGTGTCAACTATATCTTAGCATGTTACAAAAGAATATGAGAGAAACTGAGATGAGGAAGGACACACACGTTCTGTTTCTTTACCTACATTGAAGCCATTCTTGTGCTGCTTGTCGTACAAGGTGATTACTTTCACATTTCTGGCAAAAATTTTTAGCTGTGCAGGTGCCGAGTACGTGACAGGCTGGGCTTCATTGTGTTTACCTGCAAATTTAAAGAGGGAATGTGGTGGCACCTCAAAATTTTCACATTCATTTTGCAGGATTTCCCATTCATTTTACAGAAAATTCAGTGCAGTCCATAAAAATGCCTCTCACTTTCTCCCCTTCCTGCTTCCATTTCAGTCTTTATCCTAAACTTCTTGACACATTTGGAAGCCTATCTTGACAAGACAGTCACAGAACACTCTATTGCTTTGGTGAAAAATCACATCTTCAAATGTGCTCCAGTGTGCTCATCAACGCAAGTCTCCATGCAAAATATAGTAGAGTTTTTTGCAGGGAATGGGCTTTGTTTTTAAGACTAGTTGCTAGGTTGCCTTATTCAGTGTAAATTAGATATAGACTAAGTGTACTAGCTCAAAATTTTATTATGTGAAGGAGATGCTACTTTTAATCTTTAGACTTAAGTGGTATTTTCTGTTCCATTTCTGCTATGGTATACTGTAAGATTTGCTGTGCTTTAAGAGTGCGGAAAATAGCATGTAACAGACTATTATTCAAACACAACAGCAAAATTTGAGAAACTGAGATGTAGGAAATTGTCAGTACAGTCCTGTGTTCATAGTGGGAAATATAATCGGTGTATTGGATTTTTTCAGTGGCATGTCTGAGACAATTGGCAAGTTTACTTTGTGCAACATTAAACTGGAGATTAACAGCCTTCCTTACACAGTAATATTGCCAACTACTCCATATTGCTGAGGAAAACCTCATGCATACATGGAATTTGAAGATATGTACTTAAATGCTTGTGCAGCTTTTCATAGTAGTGACATTTCTAAAGGTGGTCAACAGAAGTATGTTGAGAAATTTTTCATAGTTTTTTTTCTCAGCGTAAGTCTTAGGCTCTGTCTCTTCCTGTGTGAAAGTATATGCTCTTCTTTCTGTAGATAACAGAAATTGAGAAGGTAGGATACAATAACTAAATTCATCCAAATAATTTCTGAAATACCATTTTCAGTTAAAAAAGGTTTTTCTTTAAGATAGACATGTTAATTGGTTTTGGCTTTCCAGCTGACAGCAATCTGCAATACAAAATCTGAGGTAATTGCTAGTGTTTGTAGCAATGAAGTGTTTCGGTGTTTGGGATATGAACTTCAAATTTTTATTACCTTCATATTTTAAATAGCTGAAAAAAAGCTCAAAGAAATAATTGAAAATTATTTATAAAAACATCCGTTAAGCTCTACAAATATTTTGTCTAACCTCTGCCATAAGTAAAGAGCTCATTTTTTTTCCACAGAGAAAAAATATTGACCACTTTGTTGCTGGTAAAAGAAACAAAAACCAAACCCCAAACCCTCTTACCGCAGCCCATTTCTGATTGAGTATTTAAGCAATACTCTTAGCAATGATTTCTGCTATCATTTCAGTTTCAGTGCCTCCTCCTTTTTCTGATTGATGCATTTATCTAAAAGAGGAATTATTTGGACTTCTTTTTCTTGCCACACATTCACATAAAATTAAAGGAAACAATGTGTTTCAAATGGGGCGGAGAGTGGTAGTGCTTCTTGAAATATAGTTGCACGTAAAGCTCAAAATGCACATCTAGGATGGAAAACTACAGAAGCTTTGAAAACTATTCAGCCTGTTTATTGAGAAAACTAAGAAAGTCCTGCTTTAGTTTGGAAACATTCCTGCATGATACATTTAATTGTATTTTGATCAATGCTGACTTTTTATCCTTGTCAGGATATCCTTATCTTTTTAACTAAAAAGATTTCCTCCAAACTTCAGCTTCTCACTAGGTGTAATTGTAGCTTTGGAACATTTGCATTTAATATTAGCAGGTGATGTATCCAGCAGCATCAATGATACCTAAAACTGAAGGAAAACAGTTTAAGAAATAAATATGGTTTTAGGAACTCTGGTAGTAGAAGCTCTTGAAATAGGCTGACTTGAAATTTTTTGAGCTCCAGAGACTGTACCTTTTTTATTTGTTTTTCCTCTCCTCATAAATGAATGTTTGCGAGAAGACGATGTTCCAGAACTACAGCTTTGGCCATTAAACAGACATTCAATGTCTGTGCCCTTATGATCCAGAATAAAACTTTTAGATGCTTTCTTTTATCACTGACAGTCTATACTGAATGTACCAATTGCAACAGCATTACACTGCTTTCATTTTTTTTGCTTTGGTTAGGGTTTTTTTTGATCCCCTGACAGTCTTCTGGCATATTGGAATGCAATATGAGAGAGGTTTCTTACCTCTCTTAACTAAGTTAAAGATTCACCTTTCCCAGCCTTTACTTACATGTCTCTCCTCCACTACAGTCTTCATATAGTTTTTCCTTTATCTGCATGTGTTAGACTTACATACTTGGACATTTGCTGCAATGAAGTCATGCCATGGCAGAAATAGACTTATTTCTCCATGTATCCATCATTTCAGGTTTACTGGTCCTAGGACACTATGGAGTTCAAAAAAACCTGACTTTTAGCAGAATCCTCCTGAACTCTATCATTATAGCAGAAGAAAAAATGCAAGAATGTAGCAGCCGAACAGTGCTTAAGACTAACACACAACTTCTAAGGCATCATTACCTCTGAAGTCACAGATCCCTGCTCTGCTGGTAGAAAAGACGGAATTTGTCACTGAGGGATAGTTTTGCTCTTCAGGTCAGAAACAGTGCTTGTTATTGCTGATGAAAACTGTCTGGGCAGCTGACATGACCCAGCAGTAGGCCCTTTATTGCACAAAGAGCGAGCTTGTGAAATCCCGTTTGATGCTTGACCTGTGGGTCCCGTGCGTGTCTGTGTGGAGATACTATTTCTGGTGCACTAGAAACATTATAGGGATGCTTCTCCCTTTCTTCCCATGAAATGGGCTCAAAATGCCCATAGCAAATTAATATCTATATCGGTTGCTATGATCATCAAAAAGATGCTCAAGCCACACTTGAATGCACAAAGACATTTTTGTTGGAGAGAACTTGGATTCTTTCAGACTCTCCTGCTCCACCGACTTGCCTGCAACTGAGTGTGATGACTTGCAGTGTGGTGCCACTGGCTTTCAGCAAGGAGAGGCAAATAAAGTCTTGCTCTTCCCTCAAAGCGCCCTTACTGTGAGCTAGTGCTACTAGTAATCAGCTCTGTACAGTAGGTGTTTATTCATTAACTTTTATCATAGTCCTCTGCATAGGAGAGGATGATTATTTCAGTCATAACAGGGGCATACAAAGAAAATAATAAAACATGGCACAAAAGTGGGAGGAGTATTGAGGTTATTAAAAATTAAAATGGGCTTTAATTTTGTTATGAAAATAAAAGTGCATCTAATAACACTACTTAGTTAAAAGCTGGTTATTTAAAAGCATTTATAATATTTTTGTGTTTTTTATTTTAATTTGGAATTTTCTTAAAAACTAATATATTTTTTTTCTGATGAAAATACTCTCTTTTTGGATTTAGGTATGTGATCTCATTAAGAAAAATCCTTCGTAGGTTCCTAGTCGGAGTTCTGCTATTGTGGTAGATAGATTGACAAATGTGTAGACATACCATTCTTAATTATGAAACTTCAAAAGCTTCTAATTCTCCCAGGACTGTAATCAAGAGATGTTGCAATCAATTTCTGTTGTTCTTGTAATGATACATGGGATTTTAATATAAATTGGTAACTTGTCCCTCCAATCACTTGAAAGTGAAGCTGGAAGCATGGTCAATTAAATTCAGACTTCTTTAAATTATTTTTATTGCTCATCATTCATGCAATAGCACCTTGATGTATACAGGCAATATCCTGCTAGGCTTTGGGGATGTGGTTTTAATCACTGCGAGTAGCCAAGGAATTTAATGACTTAATGACAAGTCCACCCATTTTAATGGGAACTGTGTGCTAATTAATTTGTAGAGATAGTTTGTCAGCTTTTTAAGAAACATTGATAACTAGGCTGCATTTACCCTTTGGGAATGTGAATAATTGACTAAGTTCAGCTTCCAAAAGAGTTGAATAGAGAGAAGTGGAAAGATTGCTGCCGATTAACAAAATTCTGTGATTTTTCTCTTAATAAAACAACACCTCAGATCCTTCTGTTCCATTGAACAAAAGAGCTTCATTTAGTCAAATCCAAAATACTTCAATTCAGATATTAAAAGCAAGAGTGAACTAATGGGAAACAAAAGTCTAAGCGTACTGTTGGAGAGCAGGAAGCCACCTTCTTGTTCCCTTTGTCTAGTAACTGAAGAGGTTAGAAGTTAGGCTGGAAGATTAACCAACTGAAAAGATACAGGAAAACTGTGGTCTTTGAGCCCCTCTACCAGGATTTAGAACAGTAATTTGCAGTAGGCACAAAACAGTCAGATTGTAGCTCTTCAATGAAAATAAACTTGATTCACATTTGCAGTTGTCATTTCTACATAGAGATGAGTTGGTATCTATGGTTTTATGACCAGAATACAGTAGATACTGGAAAAGTTCCCTTTGATCTGCTTATTTTTTATAGAATAATTTGTTTTGTTTTTCTTCTTTAGTCATGTACTTGATTCTCACATATCCTGGACTACCACTCTTCATTTTGGCTGAAATGTTGTTTTCTTTCTGGAGTTTTTCTTTGTTTCATAGAATCACAGCATGGTTTGGATTGGAAGAGATCATCAAAGATCATTTAGTCCAACCCCCTGCCATCGTCAGGGGCATCTTCAACTAGATCAGCTTGCTCAAAGACCCATCCAAATGGGGCTCATGTCTCTTCACCTTTGAGACTTAAATGGGCCTTCAAGTCTCCTCACCTTTTCTGGTGAAGAGACTCCCCTTTTTTGTCCATGAATCTCAAAAAATTAATTTCCATAAGGATTCCATGGCATTTATCTACTGAAAGTGAGGTCAGGGTGAGCACACTAGTGTCCCAGAGAAGGAAAAAGGCCCCAGCACTTCTGAATACAACAGGATTCTTGAGTGCTTTATGTTCACAATTTTCAGTTCTGATAGATTCTTCTAAGAGAGAGATATTTTTTAAATTGTTGCTATGCTGTCTTAGTACTTGAGTCCAACTGAAATCAGTAGAACTCTTACAATTTAGAAGGACACTGCAAGATCCAAGTAATTGTTTTTAGTACACTAAATTTGGCAAAAGTCTGAAAAGCTGTAAACCGAATTAATTTCTGCTGCTAGCTGATCCTCAGATTGTTCTGTTTGTAGCTTATCTCACTGCTAAGAAGTTTGTTTGCATTACTTGTAAGATGTTTTTGTTCTTGATGCAAATGACATGCAAGCATAAATATTCAATGCTTTAGACTTGCTTTTAGAATAGTTTGTCATTCAGTGCTGCAACCAGTGAAGATATCTATGATGTAGCAAAATATAATCTGAAGTAATTATTCTTGGAACCTTCTCCTACAGTATTTATTAAATATTTACAAATGGCAGCTAGCTTGTGGGTTTTCTGCTTGTTTTTAGATCAGAATGAAAAAGCAGAGTGAAAAAATGTCTGAAGGCTTTTCAAGTACTGAGTGTGCATAACATTTTTGATTAGCAGATAAAGCATATCTTTCTGAGAGAAATCTCCCTATATTAGCTAAAAAATTAAAGCTATGAAAAATGATTTGATGGTAGTGCTTTTATAAGAGTGTATACAGAATGGCCAAGCACCCAAGACAGAGATCATGTCTTACCTGAGCAAAACCAGGAAAGAGTTTCCATTGATCCTGAAGCAGTCCTGCTTGCTGAACTTGGAAGTATAAAGGTTCTGCTAGTGTGGAATGACTTAGTCGGGTAAAAAATAGTAAGCAAGAGGGCCCAAGATTCTTGTGGCTCTGGGGGAATCACCTTAAAAACTTGCTGAACATAAATGACTGCTACACTGCAGGTCAGCTCTTGAATGTTCTATTTTTACATATGTTGTATCACTTTGTCACTTTTTTGGAATGCTATTGCCATACATACTCATTGGTTCTGAGAGACTGTTGCTGTCATTATTTTATTTTATTTTTTTAAGATGCTATCCCTTAATCGTACTAGCAAAGTGAGTAAATGTTATGACATCAAAATATAAAAAACCAGAATATTATTTTAGGTGAGGAACAAGCAGTAGACAATTGTAGTCGTGAGAAACACATCAGCCACTTTTTATGAAGTCCTTAAAAATAAAATAGTCCCAACACTCTTTTTGAAAAATGTGCTTGGGAATATAATCTATAAAGTAATAAAAATAAAAAGCAAAACCAGAAAACAAACAGCAACCAGTATGACATAGTTATTATTTCTCTCCTTTGTGTTTCTGCCTCTTTATGCAGTGTTGGAGCAATGCAACTACTTCAGACCAAGAGAGATAGTGCATCTGGTTTGACAAGTAATGAAAGTTAAATTATTTAAGTACAATCTGCATGTTTTGAATCCTTTAGCATACAAGCAAAAACAGACCTGAGTGTAGATAGAAATGGAAAATTTCAGTACAGAAACTGGCTTTAATGGGCGATAATGGTCAGTAATTTTGAAGAGATCACTTCATGTTAATCTCATCTCTGTCTCCCTATCCGAGGACAAGCTACTTTCTTCTGTTTTTCCAGTTTTTTGAAATTGTTCCAGTGAGATAGTGCTTCCTCATCCATCTCACAGGGCTGGAAGAAGCCATTATGGCTACCTGGAAGCATCATAGCAAGGATGAGTTAAGAAACTAAATGCTATCATGCTTGTCCTTGAAACTGTATTCAGCCTATTCTCTTGCTATCTCCATTTGGCAATCTGGTTTTTTACTGCAGAGTGGACAGTGAAGTAAGGTTCAGAAAGTGGAGAAGGGGAGAGTTGCATCTATGTGGGAGAATTTTACCTCAAGACATCTTGGTTGTATATCTTGCCTTTCACCTCAACAAATCAAATGCATTTAGAAAATATTTGTGTGTAGTCTAAGTAATGAATGCTGGCCAAGAAGCTTTTGGGAGATGTTGTTTAAGGGTTGTGGGTGCAGAACCGCATGCAGGAAGGTGGTGTCAGTGTTGCTGAAGGCCATAAATGGAGCTATGTGGAGTAGGAGGCTCTTTGTGAGAACCATTCATTTTCCTATGGATTTCCTTTGTCCTTAAACTTGTCTCCTATGCTATACAGGCTCGCAAACCTCCTCTTCAGTGCTAGCCCATGCAGCACTGGGGTCAAATGAGAGGTCAAGTAAGGCTGGAAATCAGAGTTCTATTCCACCTTCCTGCTCACCATATCAATACTTGTTTTATCAGTTATTAAAAATGCAAGAATAGAGATTCTCCAGCTGCTCCACACTGCAGTGCTTCATACCCCATACTCTTAGAAACTCAAATATCCCTTGCTGCTTTGGGCATTGTAAATGTCAGGAACAGATTGCCCCAGCCTTTAATATATTTGAAGACTATAAAGTGTTGTTGAGTCTCTTATTCTTCAAATTAACATTTTTTCTCTCATTCCACAGCTCATTCAGTCTGTCCTAGTAAATTTTATATCTTCCGGTTCTGTGATCCTATTCTATGTTCCCTTTGAACTTTCTGACAGTCCATGCCTATCTTGGTTTCATGCTTGAAAGTAGGTCTCAAAATAATTTTCTAGGTGAGGCCTTACCACTGTCACATAGAGCAGAAAGGTTTTTTCATGTACCCTTCTTGTTTGTTTAGCTGACAGTGACCTACATCTAGAAATTTACACGTGTTATATCAAGTTCCATCTAGTTTTCCTCCAGCATATTCTCCCAATTTTCAAATTCATTCTGAATTCTGATTCTGTCCTTCAGCTGCTTAAAGCCACTCCCAGCTTGATGTCACCTTTTTATTTGGGGTTTTTTTTAGGCATGTGTGTGTATCTATCTTTTGCATGGTTAATAAAACAATTAGATAATTCTAGATCAACATTAGACCCTAATGGAACCCTGCTTGATTCAGCTTTCCAGGTTTTTGGTAATAGTTTACTAAGAGACAAATATAATGAGGTAGTTTTCGATTACAGCTTCTTGTTACTGTGTTCATATACATCATAATCCACCTTAGTAGAGGAAATGTAAGTGTTTGAGGGAAGAAGAAATAAGGTTCCCTGATAGCTAGTCTATTTCCTTCTCAGTTAAATCCTCCATATCTCTCTTTTCTCCAGCTTCCTCTAGCTAACGGAGGATGCTTAACAGAAAAGCATGCCTGTACAATCTTTTAAAAGACTGGAAATGTAAACTAAGGGAAACTATTTTTTTTTCTCTTTTCAACATGCTAAACCTATCTGGGAATTTTTTTCCTATCATAGTTTTGTACAGAATTGTAAAAAATAAATATGTATTTGTATTGAGATTTACTGAAAGGAAGCTCTTTAGTAAAAGCATTTCAATATGAAAAGGTTTTTATTTGGCTAACACATCTACTTTAAGTGGAAAAGTAAGCACAGTTCAGGCAAAGAGATTTCAACACCTACTCAACCCATTAACCATTGCTAACAAACATGTCTGTAAGAGTTCTCTCTATGGGTAAATGCATATCATGCCACTTGCATAATTCTCTAGAGAGTGTATGGTTAATTTCTATTCATAGCATTGTAGTGTCCCTGTTGCCAAAAAATCTGAGATGCTTCCAGGAAAGTGACAGTAATATGATCTACCATCTGACACTTTTTTTAATTTCTTTTTTTTTTTTTTTCACGAGGAGAACTTTGCATATGAAATTTTTTTAAGGGACAAAAAGGTACGGTATGCTAAGCAAAAGCACTTTGTGTCCTCAACAAAGATTCCTAACGCAGTCTAACACAGTTACTGTAAAACTCAACTTGGTCTAAGTCTGTATAAGGTGTCAGGACAGTGTTGAACCTTAATTTATCAAAAGTATAGTGTTTGGCTTGGACAACTGGACATGGAACCTTCAAATTTAATAAGTTTGTTTTTTAACTTAATCTGTTCTTCTCAGGCCCAATAACCAAAATCAGTCTTGTAGAAGATTCTCAGCAAGGATACATGTTTCCAAGCTAGCCCCTAGACATTTCCAACACTCAAATTCTTTTGCTTGTAATACATCTGTCTCCTGCAGCTATACAATCTGTTTTGTTGATCTGTCAACATGTTTCTTCAGTTGGTCTAACTACTTATTTTTATGCAGTTTCCAATTCTAGCTGTTCTCTGCTGATAGAGGGAAGTAATACATGATGCTTGCTCTCTATTAACAGTTTACAAAAGACAATCAGCATTCAAATACCATCATATGATAAACCAATTAAGTTAAACCTGGCAAACCAGATGTAAATTTTTTTTTTTCCCTAATGCTTCTTTGGACAGTTTTTTACCCAGCCTCATTCTTCTTTCTCCCTGTTTGATAGAAAACAGCCTGAACTGCAAGCTTACCATAATCTGTTTTTCAAAACCTCATTTACTGCCTCAGTCAAAGAAGATTTGATCTCATGTATAAGCCATTGGTCTGGGCACTCTGATCTTGGTTACGTCCAGATTTATGGGTCAGAGTAAAGTTATAAAAAAACCCACAACCCTCCTGCACCTAACACCCTATCAAAATAAGACTTTGCCTTGAAAAATGGAAATACAATCATGGCATCTCTGTTCATGTTGCATCTGCTAGAAAGAAATATTGAGTGGTTTATCAAACTCCTTCAGCACCACTGGTGCCGGCGAGAAAGTTCTCAATGTCCTCTCAGCTTGTATACTATTTCTCAGCATTGGAGCAAATTTTTACTATTTTTCCTTTTGGTTTTGGATAATCAGATTACTAGGGAACAATGGTAGTCTTCTGTCTTGGCTTGTAAATGAAACATTACTAAGACTTGCATGAAGCTATTGCCCCATGCAAATAAAACTTCGCTGTTTTAGTTAGAGCAGGATCACTGCTTGTATGAATGAATTTTCATTTAGGACTGTTAGAAACTGAGAGAGTGAGAGAGTGAAAGTCAGCTTAAAGCTGCTCCTGTATTTTATCAATGTAAATGGTTCTTAAACCGAAGCGAGCCTGTTCTTTTTTGTCACTTACCCATCATTTCCAGATGGCTCACTTGAACTGCCTGTGGGGTTGCTATGTTCTACAGTGCTGGGGAGACTTCTGTGCTGGAGATTTTTCCACATCTTAGTGACAGTGAGAAGACAACATAAGACAAGGCAGGCTGTTCCCGTGCCACTTTAGTAACAAGGGAATTCTGCCTGGAGGAGGTTTGCTATTTGTAAACCCAGTCACATTTAATGAATGGGGTCAGAATCTGTAGATATCTAAGGATTTTGTATCTGCAGGAAAGCTGAGGGTGGCTTGGAGAATAACTTGCGCTACATTTATGAAATAAAGCCTCCACAGTGAGTCTGAACCAGTGAAGTGTGTGTATAGCAGGTTCCTGTTTCTTGTTGATCTTTGTTCACACGTGTTGCATTTGTGCCTGTAGACAGTCCACAAGCCATCTGTGACAGCAGTCATCTTCCTCTCTGTTGCTCAGTAAGGCAAGAGTGCTCGCTCTTTGGACACGTCTCCCTCACGCAGATCATGAGAGTGATGATGATTTACGTTCCCAGTAGCTTGACTTAGAACCAGATCAGAAACATAAAGCTCCTTTCTTAAAATTCAGGAGACGCTGTCATCCTTCCTGTCAGAAATGGGCCATGGCTGTGAATGGCTACTGCATTCCCAGGAAAGGATGAAAAATACTTTCAAAACCCTCCCTGCAACTGATTATTCTCGCTCTCCCCATTACCATTCTCATCATAATGTGCTGCTTTTGCCCTTGCTTCCAACTAATAATCCTTGCTTACTGATGGAGGTTAAATGTGATTGTTGAAAGAAATAGGTTAAAAAGAGTGGCAGCCAGTTGGGTCCATACTGATACAATAAAAGCAATTACACTTAAAAGATTAGAAGCATTGAAATGGCAGCTGAAGCAGCTCCAGACTCTGGGGCTCAGTAGGAAGTTCAAATGCCCTGTTTTTGTTTTAGTTTTGGATGGAGTTTTTCAGAGGAGTGGATTATAAATGGCTTCTACTGAGAAAGCAATTAGAATTAACTGGTCAAATAAGTTGGAAGTAATGACATGAGTACAAAGCTGGCAAATTTTGTTACTGAATGGTCAGGCGGGAGATGAACAGTGGTTTACCATATCGAAGGAAACAAAAGCTACTGCAAATTAAAAGCTGAATTGATGTAACAGATTTTAGTTGGACTTGTAGATTCAATGGTCTGTGCTTCCAGGGAGTGAATGTAAATCAGTAAGGAAGTGCAAATGATTTTAGGTCTTATGCACATTGTTTCACGGTAAATAGCCTGTGATTCGGAGCCAAATTTTAAAGGTCCATGAGTTCAGAAAGTAGAGAAGCACCAAAGTGAATGCAAATGACAGTAGATTTCTAATTCCCAGTGTTTCATTGATAGTTAGGAACTATATAGCTTCTGAAAATATTACTGAGAATCTGCATCCCTTTTTCAAGATCTAGCCAATAGCAATAGATAAACATCAGATCAAGACCATTCATGGTCACACTTAAGTCAGTGTGTGCAGTATCAGAATCATCCTGCCTTTACATAATGGCAAATGTCAAAGCTTTAGAAAAAAATATAACTATGATAATGGCACTGAAGGCGAATACCAGACTCTGAATTTCTATATTAGTTGTGTCTTGGACAGTATTCACCGTGCCTAGAATAGAAGAAGAGAGGTTATGAGACAACATGTCTTGACTCAGCTGCTTATCAGAGTGCTACCTGTAAGTAAACCTATGTAACTCTGTGTTGTGCTGAAGACAATTCCCTACTCAGAATTTCTAAGTCTGGCATTGCCCCAACAAGAGTTCTTTCCATTTGCACACTTCCACTTTTGCAGAGGCTTTCCATGCTGAAATTAGAAAGCAGTGAAAGGATTATTGTGAAGTGAATCCAGCAGACAATCAAAATCTAGCTTCTTCAAATGCCCTGTACTGCTGCATTTGGCAAACTCCATCCCCAGTGTTTTACAGTTCTGGTTGCGATGTGCCCAGTTTCAACCAGTGCAGGTTCCCACAGGAACACTGCTGTTCATATGTAAGGGAGAAGAGCGTGCTGTCAGCATTTGCTTCTGTTGTAGTTCCTTCCTAAATGCAGCTAGTGGGAACTTTATCTCTCTAATCTTGCTGAAATAAATTTTATTTCTTCCACATTATCACTTACTTTAATTATTTTTTTTCCGGTGTCCCTGTAATCTTGGCCCAAGCTTAAATGCAAATTTATTTTGTTTCTTTTACTGGCACTTCTAGTTCCTGTAGGGTTTTCTAACCAATTAGTCACTCAGAATGTAGCTGTTAGGTAGAACAAGAGAAGATTCTCCAATTTGCCTCCCAGTGTCAAGAGAAGAAGAGGCACCCTCGGAGGGGCAGTTCCTCACCAAGAGCAGCACTGCTGTCATAGATGATAAGTAAAAGTGAATTCATAGTTACTCCTCAAGGATCATTTCTAGATGCAATTTACTGTAAAAAATGCCAAATATAACCCCAATGTTCTTTGATAAACTCAATTTTCTTTCCCTCCCAGTAGAAATATTCATGTGTAATATTTTGTAAAGTAGCTTTTTTACTGCTTAGTACTAGGATGTGCAATTAGTTGATTGTGTTTGTATCTTTTTTTTTTTTTTTTTTGGTGCCACTATCAGCAAATCAGTATGATCCAATGCAGAAACAACTTTATTTTGTCAAGTTGGTCTATAGGTCAAGACCTGCAGCAGAGCAAAGAGCAGAGGTTATTGGCTGAACTTGTTTTTTGGGGGATTTGGTTTTGTTTGCTTGTTGTTTTTTTCTAATGCACACTGTTAGAACATCTCACAGACCAGGTTTATACAGCAAAAATGGAAGCATTAAAACTGAGGCAATATTGTTCTTGGTGATATTACGGTGTGATGCATAACTCCCCAGAGATGCAGTAATGTCATGCAAAGCAAGCTTTTATTGAAGTAGTATTAGAGTTTGTAGGGACCAACTTTTAGAGTTTGTAGAGCTAGGGCCAACTTTTTTCCTACTGATAGGTGGATCAACCTGTCATTGAAGTATCTTTTCGGACTGCTAAGAATACTTTTGTTGATTATTTGCCCCAGACAGTTTTTTCCCATTGCTCACTAGACCTTCCATGGGAAAGCTCAGGGTACTCCTATGGAACAGTGGCCAGCGGAAAGGCACTCGGAGCTGCTTCTGTGTGTGTTTGTACTTCAGGGTGGCAGAGTGAAACATCCAGTCCTTTTCAGAACTATTTCCTGTGAATCTATGACTTCAAGAGGAACAGCCACATTGAACCAAAATTAGGCCTGTGCTTAAACATGTACTGAATTGAAATTTAAAGCTAATGTTCTATATAAGTACCTGTATCCCAGTGAAATAATGACTCTCTTTTTAAATGCATTCACTCAGCTCAGTAGGAGTATCTACACCTTTATCTTAGGCAGCCCATTTTTAGAATGACTTTATCTAGCAGTAGATTTTCATAATATGCTCATTGCTGGAGAATATGTGCTGATTAGAAATCTGTGACACTGCTTCTGGACTCTGTTCTAATACAGGCTGTAAATTTCACTGAGCCAAATGCATCATGGAGCTTTTAAGTAGCAGTCAGATAGTTCTGGCATTGTCACTTGTTTATAAGAGGCAGGGGGGCGAGATGTAGAATTCAAATGGTGATACTGAAGTCCATGAACCAAGTACATTCATACTGGGGGAGAAGTTCTGACAGGATTACCTCTGAGTTCCTATTTGTATCCAGTGCAATAGCAGTGATTCTGATTATATGATTTACTGTTTCTTTTGTCATTCAAACTCTTGTTTAGTACTGGTTTCTGATTCCACAAAATCACTTCCATACTCTGCAAAGGTGCTGATGCTGTCTTTCTTCCAGTTTTCCACTGAAGTAAAGTTAACGTTCGGTCTATTTTCTGGGGCCATTCTTGAGTGCATGACCATGTACTACTAATATTTCTTGTCTCTAGAGATCTTTTTTTCCCAGCAAACATTGAAAAAGCTTTTGTATAAAGGTAGTCTTACTAGTGTCTGAAGGGACTTGCTGTTTCTGTAGTACCATATTTGTTGCTCCAGGTTGCTCCTTGTATGAGGATTGGCCAGGTATACTCACTCCAGGGAAATGTCATTCACTCCTTTACCTTTGTAATACAGGCTTTTGGGAGCAGGGTCTCTTCTCCCTGTATATATTTAAGAAGGATTTAATGTCTTTCTCTAACATGTCCCCAGACTTTGTGGTGGGATTAGTGCAGCTTTAGCATCCAGAATAGTCAGTTTCATATATGTAATAGTCTCATTTCTGCCCTGGATATTTGTGCCAATATTTTCTTCTACAAGACCCTCATATTATATTCTTTGTTTTAAGCAAGTGTATGTACTGTCTGAGTCCACTGCCAGTATTTCCAATTGCAAAACTGTAGTAATCTGTTATATTCAAGTTTCACTGACTTTCTCATTTTTTACTGATATTGAAATACATATAATCTTAAATGAGCAAATTAATCATGTTTAAATTTTTGAATCTAACTCATAACTTTCCAAAGTTCTTTTAAAATGAAGGAGATTTGTATTGTTTCTTGATGCTGTATTTTGCTTTCCTTGTTTTCTGGGAGCATTTTAACATTCTCACGATGAAAAATATTACTAGCTTGTTTAAAGGAAGAATTTAAAATCCGGAAGAACAAAACCAAAAAAAATGTAATTTTTTTCTGTTTCTATTTCTTTTTTATTTCTTCTTCTTTTTTTTTTTTTTTTTTTTGAGTGTCACAGAATAGCAGAATGGTTGAGGTTGGGAGGGACCTCTGGAGGTCATGTTGTCCAATACCCCCTGCTCAAGCAGGGTCACCTAGAGCCTGTTGCCCAGGACCGTGTCTAAATGGCCTTTGAGTATCTCTGAGGATGGAGACTCCACAATCTCCCTAGGCAACCTGTTCCCAGTAACCCAACAGAGACAAAGTGTTTCCTGATGTTCAGAGGGAACCTCCTGTATTTCGGTTTGTGTCCATTGCCTCTAGTCCTGCCACTGGGCACCACTGAGCAGACCCTGGCTCCATCTTCTTTGCACCCTTCCTTCAGGTATTTATATACATTGATAAGATCCCCCCCAGCCTTCTCCAGGCTAAATGATCCCAGCTCTCTCAGCATTTCCTTGTATGATTGATGGTCCAGTCCCTTAATCATCTTTGTAACTCTTTGTTGGACTCTCTCCAATATGTCCATATCTCTCATACTGGGGACCCTAGAACTGAACACAGTACTCCAGGTGCGGCCTCACCAGCGTAGAGCAGAGGGGAAGGATCACCTCCTTTAACTTGCTGGGAACACTCCTCCTGATGCAGCCCAGGATATCATTATGCAACAAAGGCACATTGGTGAATCGTGTTCAACTTGGTGTCCATCAGGACTCCCAGGTCCTCTTCTGCAAAGCTGCTTTCCAGCTGGGTTTCCCCCAGCATATATTGATGTATGGAGTTGTTGCTACCCAGGTACAGAACTCTGCACTTCATCTTGTAACTTCATGAGGTTTGTATCGCCCCATTTCTCCAGCATGTCAAGGTCTCTGTGGATGGCAACATGACCCTCTGGTGTATCAGCCACTCCAGCCAGTTTTGTGTCATCAGAAAATTTGTTAAGGGCATGCTCTGCCTCGTCATCCAGACCATTAAGATCTAAAACATGATTGGACCCAATATTGACCTGTGGTCTACACTGGTAGTTACTGGCCTCCGACTAGATCTCATGCCACCAGTTTTCAATCTACCTCCCTCTCTGCTCATCCAGACCATTCTTCATCAACTTCTCTGAGGTTCTTATGAGAGGCAGTATCAGAAGCTTTACTGAAGCCTAGGTAGACAATATCCACTACTCTCCCCTCATCTACCAGGCCAGTCATTTCATCACAGAAGTTTACAAGGTTGGTCAAGCATGATCTCCCCCGTGTGAATCCATGCTGACTGTTCCCAATCACCTTCTTGTCTTTCATGTGTCTGGAAATAGTTTCCAGGATTAGCTGTTCTGTCATCTTCCTAGGGATCAAGGTGAGGCTGACCAGCTTGTAGATCTCTGGTTCCTCCTTCTTGCCATTCTTGAAGTTAGGAGTGACATTTGCATTCCTTCAGTTCTCAGGCATCTTTTTCAGTTGCCATGATTGTTCAAAGATTTTCTAGAGTGGCCTCGCAATGACAACAGTCAACTCCCTCAGCACTTGTGGGTGCAACCCATCAGGGCCCACAGACTTCGGTATGTCCAGTATTCTCTGGCCTTAGCTCTGAGTCAAGCTAATAATATTTGTGGAACATCCGTGAATACCTTGTGTCAGCTGACAGTTCCTTACTTCTTGAAGAGCTCAGAAAATCCTTATGTCAGTTCTAACCCACAAAAAAAAAAGTTTGAAGGCAGGACAGGATACTGTGCCAATATCTGTGCTGCAGTTTCTTCGTAGCACATCTTAGGGGGGAGAAAATAAGTGTGGGATTCAAGAGAGGCTTTTTAGGCTTGGCTTTTATCTTCTGCAAATGCTTTTAATAACTAATTACCATACAGATGTCTGTTAATCTACTTAAGCATTTAACTTAATGTAATATTCTGTGCCAAAACCACACCTCAGTTACACTTTAAAACTGCTGAAGTACAAGCTAGAATTTCAACAACTTATATACAGTAGACAAAAACATGTCTAATGACTAAATTCTAATAATAAAACTGAAAAGCTTTTGAGAAGAGAGCATTACATTTGGAAAACTGAATTTTATACAGCCATGGAATAATATAGGTTAGAAGTGATATCAGGAGGTCTCTATTCCAACTTTTTCCTCAAAGCAGGGTCAGCTGTTGGAGTAGATGATGTTGCAAGGGCCTTTCTGCTCACGACTTTCCACTCAGTTCTTGAAAACCTCCAAGGACAGAGGTGGAACAATATGCCTGGGCAGTTTGCTCCACTGTTTGACTGTCTTCACTCTGAAAAAGTTTTTCGTTATATCCAGTTGGAACCTCTCTTATTTCAACTTATGTTTATTGTCTCATTCTCCCTCTATACATTGCTAAAAAGAGCCTGGCTCTGTCTTCTTGATAACTTACTGATAGATCCTGATAGGCTCCTGTTAGGTGTCTCTGAAGCTGTCTGTTCTCCAGGCTGAGCAAGCCCTGTTGCCTCAGCCTCTCCTCAGAGGGCAAGTGCTTCGGTCCCCTGACAGTCTTGGCAGCCCACTGCTGAACTTGCTGAAGTAGGTCATGGTCTTTCTTGCATTTGAGGACCCAAAACTGAGTGTCATATTCTAGGTGCAGTCTAACAAATTCCAAGGGAAGGAGGGCAATTACTTTTCTCAATTTACTGACTGTACTCCTGTTAATACAGTCCAGGATGTTGCTTGCTGCCTTTTCTGCCAGGGCATGCTGTTGGCTCATGTTCAGCTTGCTGTCTACCGAGTCCTTTCCGACAGAGTTGCTCCTCATTCAGCCAGTCCCGAGCCTGTGTCATTGGCAGGGGCTCTTCCTTAGCACATGCAGGACTTGGCATTTGTCCTTGCTGAATTTCATGATATGTCTGTTGACCCATTGTTCCAGCCTGTACAGCTCCCTTTGGATTGCAGCCTTTCCTTTGAACATATCAACTGCTCCTCGCAGTTTGGTATCATCTGCAAATACGACAAGAGTGAACTTTGTCACCTCCCCCAGAGCCTTGATAAAGATATTAAAAGGGTCCCAGGATAGACTCCCGTGGTACTCCAGTAGATACTGATTTCCAGGTAGAATGTGACCCATTGACTGTTATCCTCTGAAGCCCAAACATGCAACCATTTTTTTTTACTTATCTAATTGTTACAATTTGCAGTTTTCAAACTAGTTGTCATGATTTCAGCTGGGATAGAGTTGACTTTCTTACTCCCAGCTGGTATAGTGCTTTGTTTTGGCTTTGAGATGAGAATACTGTTGTAATGCACTGGTGGTTTTAGTTGTGGCTAAGCAGTCAAAGCCTTTTCTGCTCCTTGCACTACCCCACCAGTGAGTAGGCTGGGAGGGTACAAAAAGCTGGGAGGAGACACAGCCGGGACAGCTGACCCCAACTGACCAAAGGGATATTCCATGCCATATGATGTCATGTTCAGTATATAAAGCTGGGGAAAGAAGAAGGAAGGGGGAAACATTCAGAGGTATGGAATTTTGTCTTTCCAAGTAACCGTTTTATGTGATGGACCCCGGCTTTCCTGGAGATGGCTGAACACCTGCCTGCCGATGGAATGAATTCCTTTTTTTTTGTTTTGCTTGTGTGTGTGTGGTTTTTGCTTTACCCATTAAACTGTCTTTATCTCAACCCATAAGTTTTCTGACTTTTCTGATGCTCTTCCTCATCACACTGAGGCGGGGAGTGAGTGCTGAGTGGTCCTAGTAGATGGCTGGGTATCCAGCGGTGTCCCACCAGCCTTTTTTGTGGATTTAGAGACTGGTGTTAACATGGAACTTTGCCAGAACAACAATGACTTTTTTTTTTTTTTTATCAGATAGTAATCTGAGGAGAGGGATATGAATCCTCTGTTCACTTTTTTTTTTTTTTTCCTCTCTGTCCAAACTATTTGTAGCTTTTCTTTAAAACAACTCAAGACTGGTTTGAGGTGCTCCATTTTGATATAGACCTCAGACAGAAAAAAGTTTTTTATTTGATTATGCAAATGCAATGTTTTTGGCTGAAATGTAGCACAAAAAAGAGAGAATTTGGGCCCAAAGAAATGAGAATCTTACATTAAGCAAATAATGTACCTCTGATGTAATAAATCAGAGACACTTGGGTCCCAAGCAGATGCTATGGCTTAAGACTTCTAATGGTTGTCAGGTGCCTTGGATGCCTTGTTATGCAAAGGCTGGGAGGAAGTAAATACAACTGCAGATCACACCTTGGCCAACTGTTTTTATTGCTTCCTTAAGCACAACATTGTACTTCAGATTAAAAATGCTTCAGGACTAGATGATCTCAAAGGTTTTTTCCAACTTAAATGATTCTATGATTCTGCTGCAGTGCTGAGAGGAAGATATAGTTCTTATGCAGGTATTTTGAAGAAGCAATTTCCATGCTTGTCTAGTATTCATTCTGTCACAGAATAACTTGCAAGCCTACTTGCTGATACTGAATTAATAAAACAGTGTAAAAATCTCAAAGATTTATTCACTCTTCCATAAAAATATGGAAATACAGGGTAAACATACAAGTGTCCAGGTAAGAAAATAACTTAACCGTGTTATTAGACACTAAGGAGTCCTTAACGAAAATATTGAAAATTTTTGTAAGGTTATAATCTGCCTTGAGATTCCAACGACTGTGCATGTGGATGTATATAGAAAATCAAGCTTCCTTAGTTACTGTTACAGTTGGAGCTCTGTTTGAAATAAGAAGATTCATTAGATGAATATTTCTTTGGATAAGAACCCTGAAAGTCTTTCAATACTGTTAAATACCCTAAAAATAAGTTGTATACAAACATTCTTGGGAATTATTTACCCCCAGGAATGCTTCTGAAAAGCAAAACTTTAATTCTTTAGTGTGTTCATGGAGAGATTAATGATAGGAATACCTGTGCTACCTCTTCTGAAAAGCTTTTGGTTTTTCCCACCTCCTCTTAGTCATAGAAGCTAATCTACGTAATTAGGGAACAAAACTAATGTGATACAGATGATCACACCCTGCAGACAGCCAGTGAGTATTATCTTCTTGATTAAAGCTCCCAAAGTCTTCCCTTGGTGCAGAGTCAGGCTTGGACTGAATATTTTGGGAAGTCCAGATGCAGAAATCTGAGCATTTGGCAAATATTTTTAAATTACAAAACCATGAAAATAAAGCTGTTCTTAGAGGGGAAAAAGGCTAAACTAATTGAATAACTACAAGATTACAGTAGCACATGTAAAATGCAAAAATACAGGTTGTTTTGCAGTTGTTGTATTAAGTGGTAATTCTGAAACTTAGAGTCTATCTAGCGATGGCTCAAAATTCTCAGTGTTACCACTTATTTGTGTACACAGATGCAGGCTTGGTGAAATACAGAAGACAGATCTGAATTCCATAAGAAGTTCTGGTTGGCCTAAGGATTGGACTAGCAAATAACCACTATGGAAAACAATATTTTCCTTCTTTTTAGCATCAAAGATGAATGATTAAGATCAGAGTGGAAAGTTAAAAAATGTGTTTTATTCTCTCTGAAAGTAGTTCCTGTCAGTTTTCAAAGCTTCATAGAGTCATTGTGTCACTATGTCATCATGAAACACATCAGGCTTTTCATTTCAGTCAGAAGGCTGGTTTTAGGAACTACTTTTTAAACTGGTCTAGAAACTCCAGTTTCATTTCCAGGTTGATAGACTTGGTCGTTGAAAGAATTTCTTACTTTAAAGTACAATGAATTTCTGAAAGAAACTCTCTGGGCAGGTGGTGAGATGCTTATGACCAGCAGTTTTGAAGACTAGACTAGATTCTGACTGCATCAAAGTGAGTGTGCTTGGCTGCTATACAAACTGCCTGTGCTGGAAGAGGAACTGGTTAGTGTTCTGAGGTCCTCTTCTAAGATCACACATTTTACATTCCTCATCTGTCCAGTATGTGTTTCATTGCCATACACATTATGTAGCAATAGAACACAACAAGGTTTATCCTGTAAAGCACTGGTGTAGCATGTTCTCCAAGTCAATGACAGAGTCTGATCAGTACTAAGCTCCTGCTCCTGCCATTCCAGAGTTTTGGGCCGGGGTGAGTAACTGGAGGCTCCCCAACCTCTTGCTTCTGTGGATTGATGTGAAAACAGAAACAATGAAAGGCTTTGTCTTCACTCAATCTTCTCTGTTGCTCCAGAGCAAAATTTTACATTCTTAGGTAAAGCTGTTCAGAAGAAGGACCCAAAATGAGAACTCCCTCTGCAAATACTATTGTGAAAGCTTTCTGGACTCATTTTAAGAAGAAGTTTGATAAATTGGGAGATCTGTGAGAATCAATGGTTAGCACAGTGTGTAACAATACTATTTCTGTTCTGTCCTTGTGTCTGGTTTTCTGCTGGGAGCAAGGGAGATGTTGATAGAAGTCAAGAAAAGAGCCAGTAAGACAGCCAAAACTTTCTTTAGCTTCTACTGAAACAGTTACCAACTGCTGCTCTTCTTTCTGCACCAATGATACCAACACTGTCAGCCCAGATGTGCTTCTAGGAGGTTATAATGATGTTTCTTCCCTATCCAGTGCTTTTGTAGCAGGAAGGGATGTCAAGAAAAAGCTTGAAGTATGAACTGTACAAGGAAATTACTTTCCTTTTTATCTTTTCTATTTTCCTATTCCTTAGTTGGATCACTACTATTCCTGTTATAGGTCACTCTAATTTTATAGGAGAATTCTCTTCTATGGAGAATTGATAATGTAAAGCCTTTTAGTGCTAAGCCTTGCCTACAGATCTCCCTGTGAAAGTACAATCAGGAATAATAGAAATCTCTTAGAATTGAGAGAGGATGGGAAATAAATGATGTAATGAATAAGCCTTCTAAATTTCTGGGACTACATAGTAGTCTAGGTCCATGTTCTGCTAGTATCTTTGTCATTTACAGTACTCTGGAAACCTGTTAGCTTTGAGAACAGAGCAAGGCTTGAAGTGCAGCGTCAAAGAAGTCTAGCCTTGGAAGATTTACCTAGTGCATGGCACCATGGACTGAGAAATATTACAAGAAGCACTAGGTTGTGTTTCTGTAGATATTATTACAGGATCTTAAGTATTTCTAATGTTCTGGTAAAGATCACTAATTAAAACATTTTGGTAGCTTTCACAGTTTCCAAAATTCAGGTTATACAGGCTGCAGCCTTTCCTTTTGATCCCAAAAGTTCAGGAATGCATCTACAAGTTATCATGAATGTTCTTAAAGTACATACCTCATTTTAAATGAATTCTTAATTATAAAATCTCTGGGGTTACCAAAAACTATCAAATCCTTGAAGTATTCATATAAAAATCCGCCTTCAAAGATGGGTGTATCACAACCATTGGTGCTTTTTGTGTTAGATATTTTTTATCACCTTATTTCTGGTGAACTACAAGCATGCTCTATCTTATGCTCTGCTAGTGAAGCAGAAAGAAACTATGTGCATGAAACTAGATGAAGCTACAAAACTAAACCAAAATGGCAATGCTGGAATTTTTTCCAGGTAAGGAATCATGAGAGGAGAGGTTGACTTATGCTATAATAAGCAGTACCATACTTTCCAAAATGCCCTCCAAATCCCTTGCTTATATACACTTTTCTCATGCAGATTTCAGATTTGGAAAAAGCTAAAATTTGCATCTGCAGTATAGTAATTCAGCATTCTATCTAAGGTAAAAATTCAAGCTCTTTTTGGAGTTTTTTCCATTGAAACTTGTAAACATAGTTTCAGACTGTTTTAAAACACTTTTTGGTCTCCAAACAGTGAGTTCACTAATGCTTTTATGTAGTCCATTAAGACTAAGAAAGATTATTCAATTGTTATGGGAGACTGGAAATGCAAATAAAAGCCATGGAAATAGTCTGCATTATGAGAGAAGAGTTCAAAAATTAGTTTGAAGATAGGACATGCTTTTGTCTGTATCTTCTAAAGTGAGCAGTGGGAAAGTGCCTCAACCTCTTGTAGACAATATAAAATCCATTGATGTGGAAAGCAGCAAAGGCAGAAAATTGAATATGTCATAGATTGTAACAGAGTAAAGTTCAAACAGCCTGTTTGGATAATAGACTGCCATAAATATGTCTATGACATGGAAAGCATGCCAGCTGAAATTATAGAGGATTTTCTTAGTCTGAGAAATGCGTATTCCAAAGATTGTTTCTGGTCTAATGCTTTCTATTCCAGGAAGACTTAGATGGTGAATTCAAAATAATTTGCAATTCCATCACAACTTTGATGTAGAATATTTAGCATTTTTTCCGTTCTTATTTTTAAACACTTTTCTGTCCATTATTTTTAATCCATCCCCTTTCTTTTCTGGATTATTAAATGCTTTAAAAAGGTGAATAGGGGAAAGGTCCTTGTACAGATGAACTAGAGCTTTACCTTTTACTCTAAATGCCAACATTCAGAACTTGAACTCTAAGTTCATTTTAGTTTAAATTATTCATGTTTTCTCTATATATGAACAATTATACTCCTCCAAAATCAAATCGATACTGTCACTGACTTCATCAGCAATCTCTGCTTTCACAAGTGAGCCTCTCTGTAGTGATGGGAATGAAAATAGGAACATTGCTACATATAAGATATGTAATAAATACGAGATGGCAAATAGTCCACTCTTTTAATTGGCTGTATTTGGTATTTTCGGCCACAGTGAATTTCTTACCTAGTTTGCTCCAGAGACTCAGATGGGGTAACAACAATTGAATGTCACATGCAGACTCTCAAAAGATATATTTTTGTTTTGTAATGGTAAAGGTTGCTGGAAGTAAATAACACCACAATCATGTCTAAATCATGCCCCTATGTCTAAAGTGACAGCTATTACATTTGCTGGTGGGTCTTTTAAGCAATGCAGTTCTTTAATTTAAACTTAATTTGCCTCTTTACTACAAAAATAGATTTAATGTAACACAGATTTCTATGCTAAGATTCATTAGATTTCTAGCTTAATTGTGTCTGGACAAAGAGCAGGACCTGACTGCAGATTGCAGCTTTTCTAGATGCAGTGATAAATCATCTTCATAAACTTCTTGTTCCTCTTTCACTGACAAGCTCCTTGGAGAATTCCCATACAGGGAATTAACTGTGAGTAGAAGCACAGTACTGACCATTTTTTATTTTTTTTCTTCTTGCCAGGGCAGTTTTAAATTTCTCTTCACATTTCTATAAAACAGAGCAGTTGGATTTAGGGTATTTTTTTGTTTGTTTTTGGATTTATTAGATGGAAGATCCATTTATTCACTAGTTTATTAACATACATTACTACATTACTACGTATATAATATAATGTGATGGTAAGCAAAAATGAGATTGGATCTCTAAACACTGCTAGAGGATTAAAGATTAAATTGATTGCTTTTTAAATAATAATTGCCAGATTACTGTATTTGTAGTTAGGCAGATGTACCTACCAGCCCCCCACCCCCCCCAAAAAAAAAGCATGTGCACACACATGTTATGGAAGAAGATGACTTTTAACCCCTGTAGATGAAATCTTCATGCAGACCAATGAAAATTATCAGAAACTCTGGGAATGAGATTCAGTGAGTTAAAAATAAGTCAAGAAACCAAACTTGTGACATTATACCCGAATTTAACTGAGATTGTGCACATGGTTTGGAACTGTTTTTGCAGATAAAATACTGGGCAGAAGGCCTAGGGAGGGTTTGCCTGATGTAGCTCAAGGTAGCCCATCCACTACTGAAAAGTGCTGCCCCTTCGATCATGCAGGGCTCTGTGGAAGAGCTCCCTGCACGGGAAGGCCATGATGCACTTGAAGTGATGCCCTTTGACCAATGTTGCATCGCAGGGGGTCTGCATGCCTG
Organism: Tringa tobata; assembly: GCA_033628505.1. Taxonomy (NCBI): domain Eukaryota; kingdom Metazoa; phylum Chordata; class Aves; order Charadriiformes; family Scolopacidae; genus Tringa; species Tringa tobata. The sequence goes on from JAHREE010000480.1 coordinate 2,051,366, forward strand.
CCCTGAGTCATGAGGAGCCACCAGGTTACAGCTGTGGCTAACGTGACCATTCTCACATAATGTGGCAGAACAGGCTCTTTGGTTTAGGCTGTGACAAATTAAAGGTGTTACTGAAGTGAATAGCAATTCATTTTACTTTGACTTCCAGCCTGCCATCAGCTAATAATGGCTTTGTCACTAATGATTTGGTGGGAATGATTTCTTTTTACGTAACACCTGTCACCCAGAAGCATCCCAAAGTGCTCTATAGTCTAATTTACTGATTACTCAGAAAGTACTTCTTTCACTAGTAAAATGCAGCTTTGGATGAAAGGTGGCAACTGTGTGCTACAGCTCAAAATCTACTTGCCAAAGACAGATGGGAAATGAAAGTGGTACTTAGCAGGAGCCGGGGAGAACCATCTAGTCCTGGTAAATGAGATTTTAGCTTCAGCTAATACGCTTGTAATCTGCATTGTACAAACTTCTAGATGAGGAGGAAGACCTTAGAAGGGGTTTGTGGAGAGACAGGGCAAAGCTAAGGAAAGATAAGGTTCTGCATGCAGGAGTATCTGGGTTGCAGAATGGGAAACCAGGTCAGGAAGTCTGCTTTCTGAGAGAGCCCATATCCGAGCCAGTAAAGTTATGGGGTTTTCTCATGGAGGAATTCTCATACTGCAGTGTCGTATAGATTCTTGCTCATTTAACTTAAAATGATTTTTAACTTACAAGTTTTCTAATTGGAGTTTTCAGTAGTGAGAATTATATAATGTCTGTTAAAGAAAGACACAATAAAAATACTTAAATTTACAGATTTATTCTTAACCAAAAAAAAGTGTGGGAATTTAGATTTCTGTTCATCATACTATAAGATTTTGATGTTATTGGGGAATGATGGAAACAAGAAAATCCTCTACATAATTGTGAAAAGTTTATCGGTTCTTTATGGCCTGGGTTTGAAAGAGGAAGGGACTACATACTGCAAGTTTCTTCTTGACTAGTTTGTTGTAAAGGCCTTCTGCACAGAGAGAAATATGATCTCAGGTAGAATATAAGAAGATCCATGTATAATAATATTAATTAGATATTTTAACACTGTTTTACAGATAAAGACAGGACATAAGAGGGGAGGATACAGAGGACCGTGTTAAAGGTTCTGTGATTGCATCTCCAATAGTTTAAGCCTGGAATTTTATTATTTGTTGTGTTGATATGCATTTCAACAAATAGTTGCTCTAGTGAATGACTTTTTTGTATGAAATTGAAAAAGTTGTTTCAGGAAATAAGAATAAAAACTCCATGGGAAGTATTTTAGACAGGATTTCAGTTCTTCAACAATTCAACTCAAATAAGAGTAACTTAAACCACTATAGGATAAGAATGAATTCTAGTGTTTCACTGCATTTTTCACTGAATTTTTAGAGTTGGAAGGGACCATAGAGATCATCTAGTCGAACTCCCCTGCTGAAGTAGGATTGCCCAGAGCTAGAGCATGTTACTCAGGACTGCATCCAGGCGAGTCTTGAAAATCTCCAAAGAAGGGGACTCCACGATCTCCCTGGGCAGCCAAGGGAGATGGGGAAATAAGTGTTTTGGGGAAATAATTCACTCTGCAGGCGGATAATAAAAGAGACTTTGCAACAGTGTTCAGATATGGAGTCTTCTCTGAGAAACAAAGAACAATACTGATAAAATCATAATTGTTCCAATACTGGCTATGCCTCTCATGTAGGAAGGGTGTTTGGAAGCCTGCTGAACTACTTTGAAAGTACCAGGAACCAAATAAGATGTTTTTTCTATGATATGATCTGCCAGGAATGCAAAGCTTTTAAAAGCAATCCGTTTGTTTAGTTGCCTGAAAAAAACATTTTGTGTGGTTATCAAGTTTGTAAATACTGGTTTGTGTGAATTTTATTTTTTGAGTTGTACAGTGGTAGAAAACTGTTTGAATTATTGTGTCTCATTGGAGCACCAGTTTTGGCGCCAGTGAGTATACCAGTGAATGTAATCTTCAATGAGATCTTGATTTTACCTTGTGACCAAGTGAAAGAGTGCATGAAAAGGTGTGCGGTAGGAAATCACGTGTAACATTGGGTGATGGACGTAAGAGACAATTTTATCATAAATCTATTCAATGTCAGTGTCAAGGAAAAGACCACATCTGACAATCCTACATCTGAATGAATTCAGAGTGTCAGAGGGATTCCACTTCTTTTCTGTGTCTTGGACAGCAGTCTTTTGAAACTTAATTACCTGCCGTTAGGCCAATTAAGACAGCTATAGAGAACAAGTAGCATGGTGGTTTGGAAGCTTTGAAGCTTGTAACTATTATCCTTGAATGCTTTTTGTATTATATTTTTCCTGTTCACCTCCATAAGTCCCATAAACAGTTGCTAGAACTCCCTAAACAAGACATTTACACAAGACCCCAAAATGGTTTGTTTATTTATTTATTTATTGTTTACCTACCTTTTCTAATTATGAAATGGAAGATAGATTTACTTAAAGAATAACCCAAACCTCCACACCATCTGGACGGAATCGGGAATTTGTCAGTTTTGCTGTTCCAGAAAATTGTTTTATATTTTGCTTTTAAAACCTGTTCAAAGAGAAACCGACCTTTATAGAGAAACCAATTATGTTTAGAAACCTGGGCCAATACTTGGATGCTCTAATAGTTCCTATTGTTAAAAAATATTTTGGAAATATTGACCCTTTTGTAATGCACTGCCAACTGCGGGAGTTGGAACTCTTCATTCTGACTTATAACAGATGAAGTTGCACAGAATTATGCATTATGCTGATTTTCATTATCATATTTTATGTGGGTGGTTTTTTCCCATCAAGAAGCCCAAGTAAATAAAACCCAAAACAAGATAGTTTTGCACTCAAAATATGCAGAGCTTTGGAGTGGACTTTTTATATTTGTAAGCAAGTAAAAGTTCCTTCTGAACTGTTATGTAATATAAAAGCCTCCTGACTTAGAAAGCAAACTGGATTACACTTTTCTAATGTATTTTTCAGTTACATTTAAAAACTGGTTCTTTTTCCAAATGATGCAATAAATAATATCAAGCTACATCGTCTAGAACATGAATTTTAATAGCTCTGCAAAGTTTTGATGTTACAGATTCAGATCACGCTTTGCTTTGAACGCAGATTGTTTTTACCTAGTCTTGAAGAAAGTTGTTACTCTTATGGGAACTTTTAATAGAAGTAACAGAGAGACAATGTATGTCCAAGAGGAGAAAAATGATTTTTCAAAATAACAATTTAGAAGAATCCTTTGTGGCATCAGCAGTGACGCTACTTAAAGGCTTGTATTTTTTATTCTCCCTGTTAAAATTTACTTAATGAGATACTAAGCCAGCATGAGATATATGTGAAGTGTGAAAAAAAATAGGAGAGTTCCCCAACTAAACCTGTAGCTCTAAAACAATAAATACAAACCTCTCTCACTCACTCTAGAGCCTTCACCAAGGCTCTAGAATCTATATAGGACAGTTCTATAGAAATATATCCCAGTATTCATGATCAGGGTCTTTTTTACACAAAAATTTCCAAATACAGTGAGAGAATTCAGTGAGAGGAGGGACAGTAACTGCTGTTGGAAGCACCTAGAGAAGGTACCCTGCTAGTTCTGTCTTTGAAGGAGTACTTTACTTCCCCCACTTCCCTCACTTTCCACCCTTTAGCATAAAAGTCGGGACCTAAATGAAGAAGCCAGCTTTGGAAATAAAACTTGTTTAAAATGAGCTATGAATGGCAATAAAAACATATCATATAGGATTTGCAGTGTGTATTGGTTCTCAGACTGTTCCCTTCACCATGCCATTGCCAAACATTTAGAAATGTCTAACATCTGTCGCATGTTTATTCTCTTCCTTATACCCCAAGGGAAGTAGTGTGTGCAGTGAAATATTTTGTTTGTTGTATTTTATTAAATTTATCCTGCATACATTTACTCTAAGTTTTTTGTATGAAGCAGGGTAAAAAAAGTGGTTTTTGAACTTGAAAGCTCAAATTGTTATTGCTTTTAGTCCTTTGAAAGATCTTTCCATGGATTTTGACCATCCCTGGAGAAAGCGCTTCTTTGTCAAGGTCAAACCTTTACCCACAGCGTAGAGAGTTCAATTGAACATTTAAGCTAAGAACTACCTGTTTGGATCAAATATTGTAATATTCAGTAAAATGACTGATAATAGCACAAATGCTCTAGCCAAGAGAATTAAAAAGAAAAGACAACATTGCATAACTCAAATAAGGTTTGCATAAAACTCCTAATATAACTAAACTCAGAATTATTCTAAAATAATTATTCTAAAAATAAGCAGAGGAAGGAGGAAGAAAAATCCTAATGTTGGAAAGGCAGTCCTAAAAACATATTCAGCAAAATACTCCATTCAGTGCTATATAAACCAAGTGTTTTTCAAAAAGTTGCATTTTTGAACAGTATTTGATATTTAAAAGAAATATTTGTGTATCTCATTGAAAAATTTTCAGTGCACAAATACCTAAGTAAATTTATAAACACTACTTTTAAATACCTGATTTCAAAGAGAAAGGAGATAAAAACAAATAAATAATTGTAATGAGATTAAAAGGCAGTACCCCTGGGAAGGCTGTTCCTAATGCATGATAGAACAAAGAGCAAGATTTTTCCTTAAAAGATTAGTATAGGCTGTAATTCCGGTGAAACTGAAAAATATTGCTGCTGAAAAACTAATGGGTGAAATTCTGTAAGAGATATTATAACTCCTAACAAAGCAGCAAAGAGGACAGAAGCAGAATAACATTTCCGTTTCTCCAGGCTTCATTAAACGAGCATTAAAGCCCTCTTAGCACAGTCTGACAGGAATAAAAAAATGGTTGCTGTTCAAATAAGTGAAATCACATCCTCATAAACCCTTAAGGTGATACAAGGTATGAAACAAAATGGAGGTTTTCTAGTTCTTTTCATGGCAACTCATGATTTGTACAGCAATGATGGTGGTTTGGAAGGTACGGAGTAGAGAGATACTTTCTTTTCAAATGAATATGAGGCAGGACCTATGCCTAGGGGAAGGAAGAAAGCTGGCCAGTGAACCACAGTTATCGCATTGCTGAGTCTCTCACTGAAGTTTCAACTGAGCCTTGATCAACAAGATATTAAAAAGCAATGTAACCCAAAGAGGTTCATACCCAGACTGTTCTTGTGAAAATCTCAGTCTCAGTTTATGGTTTTAAATAAAAGAAGTTTAGCAGGGGAGAGAAAAGAAAGGATTCAAGAAGCTCCAAGGTCCCCTCCAAGAATTTCCTTTTTCTATTCAAACTGAATACCTTCATTGTTATTATGCTGGTGGAAAAAAATGACAGACAAGATGAGAGATTTATGAAGCAAAGTAATTTTCCCTGCCCCAGAAACACCTCTTGCTGTGGTAAGTACTTACCCAAATTCAACAGAAGCTTTTCCACTGATTCTAATGCTCTTTGCCCGGGGCATAAAAAGCACAGGGGCTGGGCTATTAGACTTTTTGCACCTTGTTTGTCAACTGGAAGCAATGATATTTTGTTCTTAATGATGTTCAAAGACTACATTATCGTATGCAAACATCTAAGTCATGTAGTCACGAGAATGATTTTTTTGAATAGAGCTTTGATTTTACATTATGACCTCAAGCTTTCAGTCATTCTTAGTCAATGAGCCTGAAGACGTGTTTGGAACATCAGACCACATTAAGTAGGTCGTCCTGTGACACTGGAGTCTGAGTGCTGAGCAACACACTGCTTACCGACATTGTTAAGAGACATGTTAGCTGAAAGCAAGTGTATGTGGACTGAAATGGGGCAGAGGACAAGGTGATACCTGCGGTAAATATTTGATGAGAATGCAGGACTATTTCCATGAGATTAATGGCTGCTTGATCCTTTCTCTGTGTAGTAACATTACCACAATACTATTAGTTTTGCTGGGATTTGATTGGCATAGTTTGGCCTTGCTTTACCAGAATCTCCTATTTCAGTTGGATGCAGCCAGCATTGCATGCTATTTGCATGTGAGGCAAACCCTTTGCAGCCAATGGAGGAAAACAGACACTTCTAGAAAATGAAGCATTTTGCAGTCTCCAGTTTTTCTATCAATCCAGGGACTCAGTCATGATCTTATGTTTTTTAAAGTACATGAGTTCTTCCCTTGTTGCTAGCGTCAATGCACTACTACAGTCATATTTGAAGCTTGCCACCTCTCTGGTTACGTTAGTGAATCCTTTTCCTGCCAGTACCCAATCTGTTTAATTTCTTACTTCTATTTTTCTGGCTGCATTAAGAAGCACTTCAAAGAAGCTCTTTCTTTGCTTTCAAAGGATTCTTTTGAATCTATATAAAGGGTAAGCTTTTAAGTTGTAGATTTTGCACATAAAACCACATTTATAGAGTGCCTAATCTTTATCTTTGCACCCTTCAGACTACTTATCTATCATTGTTGTGTCATGCACAAATAGGCTGCCTTGGATGTGATGATGTCTTGAGTTATTAACCTCTGCCATTGAAACTCTCTCAGTTGTTTCTCAGTTGATTGTTGCATAATACATTGAAAACTGTGTGTAAAATACATTGATTACCATAGGAAAATAGCTGCACTTATCCTTCAAAACTTAGTTCGTTTATATTTGGAAAGGAAAGCCCTAAAGATTATTTTTGTCAGAGCTCTCTTTACAGATCTCATTTTTCTATTAGAAACATAGGAAACTTGTAATAATAAGTTATAACATCAATTCCTATACTGTTTCCATCAATGAGGAATCTGTACATAGGATTTTAATGCAGATGAACCCATACCAATGTGATTTTTGATATATCATTGAAATGGGGCATCATTTCAAAGCAGAAGTGGTCAAAGCAATGAGACAACTTAATAAATAGCGAAGAATTGATTAATTCTCCCTGCCCTGCTCCAACACCTTTCAGGTATGGAAGGGCTTAAGAGATGTACCTCAATGTTTCTTAATTTTCCTTTTTTTTATATGGGAAAGAAACACAGGAAGCAAAAGCAACTTACTTGCTGCAAGGTTGATGTGGACTGCTGATATTATATTTCACTTTAATGGTACATTCAGTTTCAGATTAGAGAAAAGCCAAGAGTACCAGATTCTTGACACAATAGTGCTCTCCGTTTCCATAACATGGAATAAAAGAAGTGGCCAGTTACTGGAAAAGCTTTTCATCTTCTTTACTTGGTAAAGTTGCATAATCCTATATAACTCTGAAGAGCATTTGTAGGCAGTATAGCCAAATCACCAAGCTCATTACTCTGATTCCTTCTCCAGGGGAACATAGGGAGCTGGTGTGCTTGCCGTAGCCAGAGATGCTGAAGAAGTGGAGTGCCGTGTTTTGTATCAGCTGCAGATTTGAGAAAATACAGGGGCTTAATGTTGGTCAATGTTAAGAAGATAAAGACCTCTATAACTGAGGATGGGTCATATGCCAGTAAGGCTATTTCCTGGCTGTCTGAAGAAGGTAGGAAGTGCTTTGTTGGTCTGTGGGAGCTTACGGTCAACTGGGAAGCCAGAAGCACCTCCCAGTTGCTGGCTTGACTGTCACTGTCTGATACACTAATTTAGGTCCTATTATTCCCCAGTTCAACAGTGTATTGTACCTGAAATAACAGGAGTACTGTGGAAGAAGGTATTGCTAGCTGATGTAGGGACGGTTACAGCAATATACTACTCCTATGCACGCTTCCTGCTTGCTCTGCTCTTTTGAACTACACATTAAAGGTAGTATTCAGTGTGAAGCACTGCATGGCTTCCTGATTATCTGAGTTAGATTTGCATTTTAGATATGTATAACAGTAAAAAAAATCCCAAATCTAATGGGAAATAGTATGCACCTACATCATTGTGGAATTCACATTGATTTAAATAATTGATGAACCTTTACTTTATCACTTTGCAGTTAGTGGAAACTGAGACTGTGATTTTTATTTTTACTTTTTTTTTTTTCTGTATTTATATCTCAGTTACAAGAATTATAAAGGGGTGTGTGCGTAGCGGGGGTTAGAACTGAGAGAGACGGCTTACAAAATCACAGAAACCCATTATTTTAAAAACAGTTTCTGTCAACTCTAGACGACATTAAAGAGGAAAGAAGTGAAGTTAACTGGTTATCCTTCAAAACTACTGTAGTGGAATAAAAAATTAATGATAGATGAATACCATTTGCACATAAAGGTCTTTATAAATAGATCAGAGATACAGGAAGGAAAGGAAGGAAACCATGATAGCTCAATGGAAAAAACATTTTTTTCCATTTTACTTAAGAAGTGAAAACAGAGTCCTGCCAAAATTATTTGTGACTGTTTACATGCTTTGAAAGAGATTTTAGTTCCCAAACCAGGCATTCAATTATTTTTGAACGATGCAGCAAGATGCAGACCAAGCAGAGTGAAACAATGAACAACAGGGAAGATGTGCTATGAACAAGGCTTCTGGAAGATAAAATAGGTGTAAATTCTACCGTGAACTCTAGGTACCAATTTATAACCCATCTGGCACCAAAGAGCTTTGTTGTCTCTATGCTTTGATCTTTGCAGCAGCGCAGACTCCAAGTGGAAGGATTTCAGACAAACTAAGATGTTCTGCACAGAACTCACTATGGGTTTGGAGTCTTTTTATTATTATTGTTATTTGCAAAGAAGGAATTTTAAAGTTGTCCTAAGTACGGTTTCTTTTAAAAGTGCTAGAGGGAAAAAAAAATCAACTTTTTAGGACGACATGGAATAAAGTAATGAGCAGTCATTATGTTTATACTTATGCACACGTTGCTTAGGAATCAGGAAGAGGACGCATGTACAACTAGGACAAATTACACCTCACACTGTGCAACACGATTTTTCAAAGTGTGTTTTATTTTCTTGTTTTTCTGAATTAAATGTTGCCTAGCTGCATAATGCCAGAAACTGTATGGGAGGTATGGGCAGAACTTGGCAGGATTTGAGGCAGGGGAAGAGAGGTTACAGAATTGCTTTCATTGCAAACCTTTGTATACAGAATAAGAGGAAAATCCAATGATGCTGCATGTTCCTAGCCACAGAAATGGAAACTATTTCATGACAGTTAAGATACTGGCTTTATAAACACTGCATAAAAGGCAGGTGGTCTCATAGTAGTTGTACTGAGGAATAAAAAGATTCAATCTTGAAGAACTTTTCATTTTTATTTTTTCTTCTAGCCACCCATGAGAGTGGTAATGAGATCTCCTGTACTAGGTCTTTTGAAATTGTTTTTAGATGCAGGCTGTAATTTAAAGAGAATAAAGCTGCCAAAATGTTCTGATGCTTTGGCTGCTGAATATTTTCTGTTCCAGAGTCCCATGAAGTCTCTGGGCAGTCTTAAGGACTTCTGATGCTATTCCTCTGTACTCTTTTAGAAGTCATGCCACTGCCAAGCTATGAACTGCATAGAAATCCATAGTTCATGTCACATAAAGCTGCTGACAGGTCTGGAGATGAGTGAGTGACTTACAGCATGAGACTGTAAAGATTTGTACATGCTCTTAAGCCTTGATCCACAGCGAGAGTACTGCCAACGACTGAGCTACCTTTTATTTGAAGTTGTGCATTATGTCATATTGGATCCTAACCTAGACAAGAGATTAACCCATTCTTATTTTGCAGTGTTGAATTGCTCTTGAGGTCAAAGAAGGAGTGAGGAAGCAGGTTGAATTTTTCAGTTCTTTTTGCTGAAAATAAGTGGTCCAGCAGGTTAGGCTGGTAGCTGAGTGTTAGTGTTCACAGTCAGCAACTTCCCAGTAGATTTTATCTGGGCACTTTTGAATTACCTTTTAGCTATCTGATAGGAGAATGTTTGGTTTACTTTTCATGACTTTTTGTTTGGTTATTTTTCATTTTCTGGAGACTGTTCAGTGCAGGTCATGTCTGCATGTTTGCAAGGAAGACACAAATGTATTTAGGAAATTGTAAAAAGCAAAAGAAAGGGATCAGATTGCACAGTAACATTAACAAACTGCATGGCTTTCAAGAGGCACTCAGAGAGGGAGCGTTTGCTAAAGTCAGGATAATTTTTAAGATAGCATGGAATTTCACACTCTGAGTTGAAACAGTGAACGCATACACCTAGTTCAGAAAACAAAACTACAATGACCTAACGGGAATTCAGAGCCTCTTCACAAAAGCAGTTGTGGCAGGATTTGTCAGCTCTGGAAAGAAACCGAATCAAAAATGACTGCTTGAGTATTTTGGCAAAGAGGAAAAACTGTTGAAAACAAGTCTATATTCTAAAAATGTTAGAAAGCTTTCCAGTTGCCAGGAATGATAATTAAATTAAGCCATGAAGGAGTATTTTCTGCCTTTAATTACCCCGTTCAGAGTTAATTGTGAGTGGACTGTCTGGTTTTGTGATATAACCCTGACTACAGTGTTGAGTAAAGACAGCTGGAAAAAAGCAACCTTTTCATCTTGACATCAGTTTTTCTAGCTAATATTTCCTTCCCTGTTTTTTATAGAAATGGGATATGTGTTTCAACTTGGCTATCTATTTTGCTAGCAGCAGCTTTTTATGAATATGATACAATGTCAGGCCTTTCACACTGAATGTGCATTGCATATGCTATGCCCTTGAATTTGGGCTCCCATCCTTCCCCTAAGAAGTGGAAGAAAAAATCCACACAACCCACCTCTTGTTCTGAAAAACTCTTTTCAGGAAACTTGAAAGGCTTTTAATTCTGCATGGGCTCTTTCCTCCCCCCTTTCTTTTATTTTTTCTTTCATAGCCATCAATGCCACAGTGCTCCAATAAGCATTTCTAAAAATAAAATCTGCAAATTACAGGCCTTGGTTTACCACAGTGTTGCAAACTGTCATTAACAAACAGTCTTCAAAAGCCACTGCTTCTGCAAGCCATGAGGTAGCGTAAGTCCATAGAACTGTATTGTTCTCTTCCAGCCCTCCCAGTCACTGTATATTTTAACTAGGTGGGGTTTTTTGTGGGTTTTTTTTTTTTTTAATACTTGTTGCTTGAAGATGCTGTATTTTTGTGAGCAATAAATTGGCGTCCTGTCTATCACTCCCATCCTTTTCCAAAGAATATATGACTTAGAGGATGAATAATCCTCCGGACATGATCTTATTACAACTTCAGTGTAGTTTTGGCATCTTGTGGGTACTGAGACTTAGTGCTCAGGTTCCCACACAGAGTAACGTAGCAGTGGTGTGGTCCTCCTCTTGCCCTATACCGTGAAATCCAGTACAGAGTGATGCATCGCTGGTAAAGAGATCAGAAATGTGCTTTTCTGTGTGTCCTCCTTTTCCCCACCCTGTATGTGATTCGCATGCAAATTATATGTCGACGACTTTTCAAGGCTTTTCTATAAAGTTGGCTGACTTAACTAATTGTATTTATCTAAGTAAAGGTCTGAGTATACTTGAAAAGGGGGTGTTGGTTACTCCCAGCTAAAAATTATTTTGCGAAATTGCTCTTCAGCTTGGGGTCAAGATCACCTGGTCCTCTTTGGCAGAAAAACTGGTGAACAAGTCAAGTGCTGGGACTATGATTGGAAGAGTTTCAGAGAAGCCATAGGAGCCATCTATAGGAGCCCTTTGAATTCAAGAACATTCCCAAGATTTAAACAATTTTGTCCACACCCTATTTTACATACAGCTCACACAGACCTAGAGATGTTACTTTCACATCCCATCTACTACCACCTGTCAAGTACCATCAAAGCCTTTTTTAAAAGCAACCTGAGGGCTGATGGTTAAACACTACTGACATTGATTGTACTGACCAGCAAAATTGGACATGATATTGAAGTGCCTGCCTTGAGGACTTATTCTCTACTTGCAATAAGTCCTGTGCCTTGCGTACCTAACCCCCTCTCATTTTTATGTTGTCTTTTTAAACTTCTTTTTAAACTTCATTTTCTTCTTTGTCAAATTTTGCACTTCTGCAGCTGTAGTCATTTTCCTGGAGGTGTCCCTGACCTGAACCGAGGAAAACACAAAGAGAGGACTAGATAGTATTTAACATTAACTAAGCTATGAAGAAATGAAGATTTAATATGGGCTTTTAAAATGTTTGTTTTCAGAAGGAACTTTGAAGCTGTGAGTCCTGAATAGCTGTGCATGTCATTATAATGACATGAAACACTTTTTAAGTGCATGAAACACTTGTTAAGAGCATGGTTTACAAACTAGTCCCTGTTCTAACATTTTCTGTAGGTAATGCGTAGTCAGCTGATGAGACTCGTCCTGTATTATAGAAAACATGTCTTGAAAGGCAAGGAGATTCAATCCACTATCTGGCCAGGTTGCTTCAACATCCAGAATTTTGATGCCAAAGTCCCTTTATAGATCTAGGCCTTGCTCTTAATTGATCAGAGACAGTAGAAAATAAAATGCAAATAGGAATCAATTTGAAAAAGCAAACTAAAATTTATTCTTTTTTTAAACTAACTTTTGTTGACTCACAAAATTATTATTTAATGACTAGCTCTTATTCATTGGTTTATTTTGAATCCTTAGTAGTAAGAAAAATGAGGAGTAGGTGATGAAATGTTGTAATATACCGAACATTAGGCAAACCATTTCCCCTGAGAGCTTTCCAAGAAGCCTTATTCAAGGAAGATGCTGAGAAATATGTCTACGTACTTTATCAAAGTGTTATTTTACAATTCCTAGAATATATTTATTTAGATATATCACCTAGTGATGAAAACTGAAGGGAAGACGCATTCGCTGACATTGCTTCTTGAATTGTGTGAGTATTTTTTGTTGAAATACAGAAAAAAATACTTGGCTTTTCTTTGGAGTGTCCACATTAGTAGTCAGTGGGAGTACTAGCTATGTAATGCTTAATCAAGTTTCAGGATTTGACTTAGGAACACATGGGGATTTTTTAATTAGACTTTTTATTAATACTCTTTTCTGATTGTAATGTTTTTGCTTGTTTGTGTAGAGGTAGATTCATATCTACTTACACATGCATATACTTCTGTATCGAAAATAAGTAGCCACATAGGGTCGTACTGAAATAATAAAATTGATACAGGTAGGACAATGTGTTCTCTTGAAGGTAATGATTATGTGATTCAATTAGCTATGTTTCAGTTGGTGAACATCTAAAGCAAATAGATACTTCCTAATTCTGTGATTTGAACACTGAAATGTTTTAAGTTATAATGGGTGTTATAGTACAGGATGACATTTAGTTTGAGTTAGCATCTTTTAATGTAATATTTTTATTCCAGTGAAACAATAAGTTGGATACTCAGTTCTCTTTAGTATGAATGATTCTTGGCAGATTGTAGGCAAATTGACAGTATGAAACAATTAGTAAACTTCGAAGGCTACACTGCAATAGGAAAGATGACTTGAGCACACTTCTGATTAGACTAAAAAGATATCTGGATGTGATGACTGATTTTACATTAATTTGAGAATGAGAACAAAGTAATTTGATCCATCTAATATATTAAAAATCACTTAGCCTTAAAAATGAAAATTTCTAGTTTTTCCAACTACCATATTGAACTTATTGTGGTGAGTGAATTTTAAATTATCACACTTCAGATATTTATTTGAGTGGTTTAGAATAGAAAATGCAATTTACTGAGCCTGGAAAATTGTGCTCAAGATATTTTGCATTTAGGAAGGCATCACCAAATTCACAACAAGTATTAGTTAAGTTCTATTTGAATTATCTCTTTTTCAACTCTAGGTATTAATCATATATACAAAGACAAACAAGAAAGAAGTGCCTAAAACGCAGGCGGGGAGATGTTGTAGTACAATATCTGAAATTACCTCTGGCTTAATGAAAAATAAGTGCAGCATATGTGACTTTAAAATTTTTATTTTCAGAATGTTTCCCTTTATGATTTGTGCATGAAATTCTTGATGGCTTGGAATGAAGTGTTAAGATTTTTCTTGAGTGAGAGAAAAGGCTTGTAAGCACAGAGGGCTTTTCTACTCTCCCCTGCGTGGGGCTGTTGAAGCACAGCTGGAGCTGCAACATTGTAGATACTAGCTCAGAAGTTGTGTGTAAACACAGAAGACTAAGAAAACCCAAGTTCTTGGGGTTTTGCTGGACTTCACTAAGTACAGCACCTTCTTTTCACCATCCACTTGGGGAAAGCTGTAGACTGCCCTTCAGTCATTGAAACACTATTGAATCACATAATCATGGTGCAACGCACAGCTTGTGCCAACAAGTCACAGTAGCTGTGTTGGTAGTGGACATCCTCATCATGCCTCATCACCCTTATTATGACTGGAATGCTGAGGGCAGCTGAACATGTCTCTTATTCCTCCTCCCAGCTGTCCTAGCCTTAAAAATAAATAAATTAAAAAAACCCAAACAAACCAGCATGAGGCCTCTGTAAAACTCCAAACATCAGTCCTGGTCTACTTTCTGAGAGTTACAAAAGGCACTAATTTCACTCCAGCACAGAAGGTTTCCTTTCAGCAGGGCATTCAGAAGCATATAGAAATTGGTTTCTGTCTGCTTAGCTATTCCTGGTCCTACCAATCATAGCATCCAAAGAAGCATGGACTTCAGCAGGGCTTCCTGACAAGCTTAGACACCTACAGGCACAAAGTAGAAATTTGCAGGCCTCTGAAGGCTGGGCCCCTGCTGCTGAAGTTAAGGATGAGATTTCTCTGTCACAGACTGAGGCATCAATCTATGTGTGAGAAAGCGTCTTTGACATCCTTGAGAGAACAGACATCCAGAATAGATACATCATCTGTGGTGGGTTTTTTTTCCATTTCCTTTTCTTTTTATTTATACCTTTATTTATTCATATATCTAAGTCTTACTACTGTATCTTTAAACACTTTGGTTTCAAAATTTGAAGCATCAGTTTACACTTATCATGATGTGTGTTGGAATTACAAAGGTACAGGTTAATGTTTGCTACACTTCTGCACTGCAAAGTTTGAAAATGAAGAGGCCTTGTCAGAGTGGGGAAGGGAGAAAGGCTGGGAAAGTCCTATATTCTTGCAGATGACGGACTACTTTTATTTGTTATTTGCAATACTACTAAAGAAGCAATAATATTTATCTTAATTTTATTTTGTTAGATTATTATCAGTTCTGTTGTCCTTCACCTGTTCTGGTCTCCCTTGTGTTCTCCTCAGTTATGTTGCCTGTTTTTTCCACTGATAAATAAATTAATGTGTATTTTCAAGTTGTGTGAGTTCTCCGCTCTTTTACATGCCTGGTCTTCTAAAAGAATTGTGGTAGCACTCGGTATAAAACCAGAGATCTGATGAATTCCTCACAAAATGTGTTATATATCAGATGTAGCATGCTAGACCTGGTGATGAATTCAAAACTTTTTTAGTTTTTCCAGTGTAGAAAATAGTGCAGTATCTATTCACCTAAAGTATACACTTATGTAAATGGAGATAAAAATCACACCCAAAAGCTTCAATGTTCACGTTTAATTTTGTGATCTGTACTGAGTCAAAATTGTTAATGAAGATTTTCCAGCGAATGTATGTTCTTCAGTTTATCTAGGATACTGTGCAGTCATAGTCATCAAAAAGTGGTAGATCTTAATTTTCATTATGATTATACTTGTATTTTTCTAGCAGTACAAGTAGCAGGATAGCTTGTCTCAATTATTTGAGATGGTGGGAATGGCTCACCGGTCCACATATTCATTCATAGATTTCTCATGTGCCTGTGGAGGACCATTTATTTCAGCCTGTGCCACTCTGAAATGAATTCAGTTCTTTTTCTGTCTTTCTCTGTCCTGCTGTAAAGCACATCCGGCTGGACAGCAGGAGAGCCAAACACTTCTGTAGGCAAGTAGCTAGCAAGACCATGTAAATTCCTTTGATTTTTTTGCGAGGGTTAAGGGTACGTCCTAAAAGTGTAACTGGATGTACTCATATACATGAATACATGATTTACTGTTTTTGAATTATACACATCTTTCCCCATTGATTTATGTGGTGATGTGCAAAGAGTTTCAGT
Organism: Tringa tobata; assembly: GCA_033628505.1. Classification (NCBI taxonomy): domain Eukaryota; kingdom Metazoa; phylum Chordata; class Aves; order Charadriiformes; family Scolopacidae; genus Tringa; species Tringa tobata. The sequence continues at coordinate 2,067,322 of JAHREE010000480.1, forward strand.
GATGTGAATTTCTCTAAATATAGACAGATTCCTTTCTTGATCACAAGAAAAAAAAAACAACAAAAAAAACCCCAAACCATGCTAGGTTAAAACAAAATCTCTTAATAGTCTTTTCACAGTATATCTTACTGCTGATGTACCAGAGAATGTAAACTTATGAGTGGTTTTCAAAACTCATAGATTTAATTTTCTAGAACTGCTGGCTTTAAAAGTGTAGTTTATATCAGTCCAAATTAACAAAGGCTGCTTACTCTGGTTACAAAAATGAATTTATCAGTGACACTGTGTTAAAAGTGAGTCAAGGAGAAAAACGTAGTGATAATTCTCTCTTTTGTTTTTCCTCCAATTAATGTATGTTTGGTCTTTAAAATTTTCATTTATGAGAGAGGGAACTATTCAAAGTGAATAATATTTACACTGCAGTGCATCTTTATGCATTTTATTGCTCACCTGACAGGACACAAATATCCAGCATTCTTATTTTAGTTTTATACTTCACTGTAAAGCAATCTTACTTAGATACCATTGGTAATATCTTCAGACAGCCTATCCCCTTTACATTCTTTCAGTTGTTACTTTTTCCTGCAGAGTGGCAGAAAAATCCATTTTTTTTTAAGTGAAAGAAAGTTAAAGCAAGGCAGGGGGTTAGCTCATTTCCTTTTTCTTCTCTTTGCAGTTGGTTCAAGCCGTTAGATCACAGTTGGTAGAATAACACCATAGGACAGATGGATCTTCACAGCCCTGGTCCCCAGGTTATCTATAACAAGAGACATGGGCCCACTGATACTGTTGTGCTTGTTTCTACAGACTTCGTGGAGGTGTTATGTTTTTCATCTCATCTGATGTATAGTTAGGACTTGGCTGCAGGTTATTTTTGGAGGCCAGTTCCATGTACTGGGTCTTAAGTAATCCCTAAGATGTCCAAGGATGTCAAAGATCATATAGCTCCTTCCCAACACCTCAGATCGGTGTACATCAATAGAGCTTTTAAAATCTTGAAAAGTACTTAAACTCTTTGCAGTAGTTTCTTCTTCACTCATTTCTCCTTTGTATTGGGAGTGGTCAGTGTAGTAGAAGTGACGCTGCTGGTGAGGAATGCTTAAGATAGAAACAGGTGGTGATGGAAATCTCACAAGAGCAAATTTTCAAGTGTTTTCTGGCATAATATCTCAGATCCAAGATAAGTTTAGAAGTTCAGGGCAAGCACTGTTCCCATAGTAGTAGATTCCTATGGAAGCATATTTACTTATGGATATCTGGATAAAAGAATAAAATAAGAAATATAGTAACACAGGACTTAAATGAGGAGGCTGTTGATGTTCTGTGTCGTGGCAGGTCTCACAGTAGCTGATCTTGCTTCATGGTTATTCAGATCTATATATAAATCTTTAGATTTTTTTATCAGAAATTCAAAGATATTGATGTTCACACAAAGATCCTAATCCCACAAATCCTGTCTGTATGCTGCTGAAGTAGAATATTTTAATATTTCCGTTTACATCCACTGAATTATGCATGGTGGTGAACTTAACTACAGGTATGTATTAGTGGAAGCAGGCTAAAGTCTGAGTTACCAGAAAAAAAAAAAACCTGTTGATAAAATATTTTGACTGAATAGGGACCAAAGAGAAGTTCATCTGAGAGGCAGAGGCTTTCATTAACATGTCAGTGTGGGAAGAGATTCATCTACAGTGAGCCATAATAAGGCTTTTATAAGCTAAGCAAATGCTATGTACTTGTAAATGAAGGAAACGTGCTGTGGCTGCTGCTTCTAGTAATAGTTTTAGTTTTGAGATAAATGGTTGTCACAAAACGCTCCTCCACTAATGAAGATTTAGGTCACTGGGGACCCCTTTCCAAGGTCAGGACCTTGTGCGCAGCAAGGAGGATGGGTCTTCATGAACAAATTAATGGACATGGCAGATACTTCCTGTGACTGTGGTCTAAACTTTAGGATCTCTTGAAAATTAATTACAAAAGCAAGTAAAATTGAACAATGTTAGTCTCTGTTTATTACAATAAAAGTAAAACAGGTATCTTATGCTTCCTATATAGTTAGAAGGGATCAATTTTTTAAAAAAAAGTTTGCACTTTTTGTTTATTTTTTGTATTACTTGTGAAACGTGCTTAGCTTTCAAGCAGTTTAGCTAATATTTAGAAGAATAAAGATAACAACAGTTGTACTTACAACAATTCTGCATTTGTTTGCAGAGTGGCAGCAAAAATTGAAGGATTCTTTGTGATGTAGCAGAACTCTGCTGCCTTTGTGTTTGTGCTAGAACAAAATTTTTCTTAAAGCACTGAGGGGGTCTTTTTTTCTTTCTGTTGTTTACTTTTTCTCTTTCTTTACTTCCAGCCTGCAAAGTTGTTCCTTTAATATTTTTGGCAATCAACACAAATGAGAGTGGTATAAGTATCTCCACAAGGTCTGTTCAGCCTTGGGTTTTTTAAGGCTCAAGCATCTTAAATAATTCAGATCTGTGAAGCTTTTATGTAGTTGTAATGAGTATTCAGTTGAGACTGAAGTGTTCAGAGACCTTGTCAATTACTTTTAAAAAAATTCTTTAGTGCACAGGAGGGCTCCTCTTTTTTCCCTCTGTAAACACCAGGTATGTCTGTTGCCTGAAGAACGGCTGCATGCATGCCTCCCAACTTCTTTTTTTTGTCAGCCACTCTGACCACCCTGGCATGTTGTAACTTTTTATCTGATGATTGGATTTTCTTTTAATTTTTTAAGCTATAAAAGTTCAGAGCATGAGGCTCTTGTCAGGCTTTCAACATTTGCAGTGCTACGCAGCCTGGAAACAGCAAATCTGAGGCTGTGGAAGGAGTAACTCCATCTTTTCCTTGTTTGTGTTCTCTCACATTACTGTTACTGGGAGAATGGAGATAATTTGGCTTTTTTACAGACTTAAAGCAAATGTGTCCTGTCCCTGGAAGTGTTCAAGTCCAGGCTTGATGGGGCTTTGAGCAACCTGCTCTAGTGGGAGGTGGCCCTTCCAGTGGAAGGGGGGTTGGAATCCAATGGTCTTTAAGGTCCCTTCCAGCTCTAACCATTCTATGATTCTATGCCTCTAAGATTTCCCAGTCTGCTTTGGGCTGGGGGTTGTATAGCACTGCACATTTCCTTGTAGAATAGCACTGCACATTTCCTTGTAGATTGCTTGGTATGAAAAGATTAGTGTCTACAAGCCTTCTGCCAAGTGGCTGCTGTCCTTATGTTTCTTAATGATGGTAATATTTTTGGTGCTGCAATCTGAAAGCAATTTCCAGTCAAAACAGTACTGATTTATATTGCTTTGTGGATACTTCTTTTGTCTGGTATACGTTATTCATTCTTACAGAACTGGTCCAACGGGACTCAAGTAAGCATCAACTTCATTTCTTACTTGCAAAATTGACCAAATTATTATGTTCTGTTGAATATAGATATCTGCTACCTAATTATACTTTAAAAAAAAAAATATCCTGTAGCTAATTTCCAATCATTTAACTCTGAGCAGTTTAACTTTCTTTTTTCTGTAGAAATTGTTCCTATTGCGTGACTGAGTAGTTCTGTATTTTTAGTAGTCAAATGGGAGTCTTGGGGGTTAATGGAGTTTGTTCCTTTTGCCTACCTCTACACACACATACCTTTCTTCTGAGAATGCCCCCAAACACTGGTTGGAAGTGCAAACCCATCTCAATCTAATTGTCCATGGCAAAGGCATGCTGTCTTTCTCAGCATTACACTGATCCCTCCAGTGCAATGGTAGATGATTTTACAAATCTTACTCTTTACGGTATGGATGTTGGCTCTATCCTGCCTAAAACTTGTTTTTCTACATAGGTCAGCATTCCCTGTAGCAATTTTATCTCTTCCGTGCCAGAACAACTTTCTTTGATAGTAAAATGCTCTTTTTTTCCTGTTTGCTTTAGCTTCTGATCAAGAACAATACTTTAAAAAAACCCCAAACTGTGCTGTGTTATAGCACTTCATGTTGTGTTAGAGGTGCTAGAAAGAGGAGTTTGTCCCAAACCTTTTGTTAATATAAAAGTGTACTCTGGTTTTCATTTTATACGCTTTCATCACATTTGCTATGGTAGTCATTTCATTTAAGCTTTGTTCCAACAAGTGTCAGTCGCACACAGATTTTTAGGATCAATTTGTTCAAATCATTTCAAGTAAAGCAACAGCAACAAAGTGTATTTCTGTCTTAGTGGTTAGTCAGAGAGCAAAGTAAAAAGCTACTTACCTTCACTTTCACACTTCTACACAAATTCCATGTCAAAACCAAGTGAATTGTACACTGTACACCACTCTGGTTATTTTCTCCTTTGGGTGGGGATGCAACAGTATACTCTGCTTCAGTCCTCTGGAATGCCTTGTACATACTCTTTCTAACCACACTTATAAATGTAATTTTTATGCTATTATTCTCTGCTTCTGTCAGAGTGCTTCTGTTTGGAATATGAATTAAGTTTCTACTGACTGCACCCTTAGCTGACTCTACATGGAAAATAGCTGGACACAAAGTCCTATGAAGTGTATGAATAAATATAAAAGAAGAGAATAAGGCATTTCCTTCTCTGAGTTTATGTTTTAATAATGTTCAGGTATTACAAATAGAACTAGTCAGCACACAGTTTGAATCTAATTGATTGTTAGTATATAGTGCTCTTTTCAATATTGCAGTCTTTTTTTTAAGAAAAGTGAAAAAAAAAATCAGAATGTTGGAAAATCTAACAGTGCTTGGAGAGTACAGAAAAGATATGCACTTTTTCTCAAAGGCTAAGTGTATTTCACTTTTTATTGCCCAGAAACACTAGCATGTAATGGCTGTATCTTACAGAAACAAAGGAACCTGATGCAAACATTGTGTGAACTATGGGGGTGGTTCGTTCTCACTTTCAGCCATATTTTTGGATCCTTCATAATGCAAATCTTCGGTGCTGGATTTTGTCCAGAAACAGTATTGCCAACAAACTAGATACATGTGTATTTTTCCCTCTTTTTCCCCTACTGATACAAATTTGCTTCCACTCTCATTTTTTCCCCCAGAATTTTTTACAGATTTTGTTAGGAGGAAGGGGGAAAGATGTCTATGATATCCATAGTATCATAAAGTTTTCCAGCTGATACTTGCCATTTTCATGGGGAAGATGACTGAGAGGTGGTCTACTTTTTCAATTTACTTAAGTACAAAACTTTTTTTGCTGAGACAAAATTCTGGCCTCACTGTATCAATAAAAATATGACCTTAAGGGTCATATTTACCACTGTTAAATGTTGCAAGGGTAGACCATCTTATTAGACAAAAGTTGTTCCACTTTCCCCTAGTTAAATTGGCAGAAGGTTAAACCTCTGCAAGTTTAAAATGACCTTGAAAAAACATGTCTGTATATCAAGTGCTTGATAATCAATGGGCTACTGCAGCGATTATGTAGGTTACCTTGAATATAGCAGAAAATGCTGTTCTGAAGTTTTCTACCCTATTCCCTGAAGGATAAAATAGTAAAATAGCTGAAAAGGCTCAAAATACAGCAAAGGGAAGTGGCTTATTTGGAACATGGAGACAACAAAACCAACTACCACAGTCTGAAAGCCAGATGCAGCAAAGCTTAAAGGTTATTCTAATTGGTTATTAATCAAACTATATGAATTCCTGCATAGCTCCAGTATCCAGAGCAGCTTGGCTACATCTATGCACAAATTCAAAGTGGCCCTCTGTATAATCCTGTATATTTTCTTCTCATTAACAACACTGTATGCATTCTAGCCAGTTACGGGTCTGATTCCTCCCCAAAGGTCACAAGTATGGATGTAAAATTCTGAAAAAAGCATCTATATTCCCTGGATATTCAAGGGATAAAAAATCCAGATGTTTTTAGACTGTAAATGGTTTAAAGAACCCGTTTTTCTCCAGGGTAGCCTAGGGTGAGTACTTGACGTGTGGACAACTACTTTGTAAATACCTAACGTTGAATAAGATGAATCCTACCTGAGAAATTTACCTTCAGAGAGGCTTCTCTTTTCTTACTCTTACTTATGCTTTAAATCTATCATGCACTGTATCTTGACAGTATTTCAGTATCTGCTTTCTTTTGTATCTTTCATGAGCCTTGATTCCATTGTCCTTTCCCGCTTGCCCTCTCTGTTATCTCTGGTCAGTCAGCTATTCTCTGCGAGCAGAAGTAGTGTCTTCTGCATGATCTTCTCCCTTAGTTGGAAAGTACCTGATGACCTAAATTGTTCTTTCTGTGGGCATCTGGTCCACTGTCAGCCACAGGAGAAGAGCATCAGGCTAGTTGGTAAAGTCAGTTGGCATTGTAGGTCTGGCATGGTAAGTTGAGAAGTAATCTATGAAGCACATGCCTTTGCACACTCTTTTTTTGAATGCTCTATACCAAAAAAACTAAGTGTTGTTTTGAAGTTTACATATCTTGTGTAAGAAAGTATATTTCTAAAACAGAGGCCAAGTCAGACACTCTGGTGGAGTATTTTCAAGGGATATTACCTCGGAGTAGAGTTTGATGCATGGAACATCTTTCAAATGACTGGATGTACATGGATGTTTGACTATGTGTTATGCCTTGATGAGACATTAATTTGCTTGGGGTAATGTTCTGTCTCACTTGTGCCAGAGGTTTATCTGGGGTGAATTTTAAACCTTTCTCACTGTGGTTACATACTGACCACAGCTTTTTGCTGTCATCTGTGATTTACTGCTACTTTGACTGCAAATGTGCACTAAACTGCAATCACAAATATCTGTCTTCGTTGCTGAGAGGTGAAAGGAGGGTGCTGCTCAAGGAGCTTTTCAGAGGCCAGTTAATAGCTTATCTGCCACTGGTGAGACATCAAATATACTGTCCCAGCATAAAATTCTTTGCTAAGAAGAATTTCTAGAGTGTCTTTTAAAGGCACATCTCTCCCTTGGAGGTTTTCAGGAGTACAAGCTTTTCCACTCTGAATCTAAATCAGCCAGCTACTTACTTTTGTTAGAGATTGACAAGACCTTCTGAGTTCCATCTAAAAATACCACTGTACTGCAAGGGAATTTTAATTAGGGCCTGTCCTTTTGTTTGGTTTACCTTTATACAGAAAAGTCCTGTGGATTATATATTTTGTCACTGTTACATGGAAATGATAAAATTGCTTATTCTGTTTAACAATGTCATAAATTACATCTCGCTTTCATGAACAGTTTTGGGAGGGGAGAGGATGTCTATTCTGGAGACGTTATTAGTCGTTCTTTTGGAAATAGATGATTGTATTCCAAGAGACTTTTCACTGAACTTCACTGAATTTCACTGAATTTCACTGAATTTTTAGAGTTGGAAGGGACCATAGAGATCATCTAGTCCAAATCTCCTGCTGAAGCAGGATTGCCTAGAGCGTGTTACTCAGGACTGGATCCAGGCGGGTCTTGAAAATCTCCAAAGAAGGAGATTCCACAACCTCCCTGGTCAGCCTGTTCCAGGGCTCTGTCACCCTCACTGTGAAGAAGTTTTTCCTTATATTTGAGTAGAACCTCCTATGTTCCAACTTGTGCCCGTTGCCCCTCATCTTCTCACTGGCAAGAGTCTGGCTCCCTCCTCCTTCAACCCACCCTTTAGATACTTGTAAACATTGATAAGGTCTCCCCTCAGCCTTCTCTTCTCCAGGCTAAAAGTTTTGTTTGGTTGGGTTTTTTTTCCCCAAAAATTGTCTAGCTGTGCTTTGGTCAGCTTCAGCTATTCAAGATGATTAGTGGACAGGTATGAAGACATGGTAGAACCTGACATTCAGCATGTACTAAGTCTTCAATTAGAAACTTCGCCTCCCTTTTTCTAGCAAGTCTTTGGTATAGCAACAACACCAATGTCAGCAAGCACTTTCACTGGCTTAATTCACCAACCTTTTCCTGTTTCTTTTATCAAATACCCAGTTATGAACTGCCTGTCCTTATGTAGCATTATAATACCATCAACACTTCACTTCTCATTTTGAACTCATTATGAGTTGTAATGGGGTCTATTTATGTATGTAGGACTGTTTGCAAATTAACAAAATGGGTTGTATCTCATCAGCTTCCTAATATATATGGTTGAATGAGGATGCCAACCATTTCTAGTGACTTTTAAGCCACAAGAAAATACTCTTGCTTTAGATATTCTTTTTTTATTGTTTTTTCTTTTTCTAGGATTCTAAGCTCTATCATGTCTGGGTCTATTCTTCAATTTGCCTTAGTACAGTATCCCCACTCATGTTTGAGATGGTCAAATTGGCATTCACTGTGTAGGTATTGATACCAATGAAAATATTTGCATATAAAAACTGATGCTTGGATAGAGTAAAATGTTCTGCTTCAGCATCAACTGACACAGGACAACCAATATATATATATTTGCACTTCATTACATAGTCCACATTTTCCTTTCCAGTTGTAGGAATATGGACTTTTATCTGAATGTGTCATGAAGATGTTTGCTTAATTGGTGACACATGGGTAATTTAGGCTTTGGAAGTACTTGGATGCTCAATTGCTATCCATTGGAGTACACAAGCAAAATGCTGTGGATACTATGGATAAGTCTAACGTGAAGGTAAAATAGCTCAGAATGTTTATCATTTTTTACTTCAAATAGATGTACGTGGTTATATATTGCCATAGACATATGTAATATTATAGATGATGACTGCATTTTTTAGAAGTACTAGACAATGTATTAAAATGAGTACTGCAAACTCTTTATTCTCATTTAGTCTGACTTGTGGTCCTTGTGTGCTTGGATGTGAGATTATGTAAGAGCCTGAGAAGTTGTATTAGGTTCCTCATGGACATGCCTTTTGTCTTCTGTCTTCCTAGAAAAAACTTAAGGAGACAGCAGACTTTACACTGCTGTGATTTTTTTTTTTAAAGAAATTTTACATTGCTTTAATAAATAAAATAAAATCACAGTAGGACTATGAGTTTTCTTAGTGTCTTGAAGTGGGACTAATTTATATTGCCAGGCTTTTCAGCTAATTGTGTTGTGATAAATTACCACACCTTTGTATAATAGTAGCGATTTTGTTGTACAGTAAGTGTTAAATGCAAATCACCTACTGCTAATGTTTTGAAACTGTGTTCCATCAGAAGCTTTACTGAATTACAGCTATCAACCAATTCATAATTGCTAATGAAGGTTAAACTAAGATTTGGGGAAACATGTTCAAAAAATCATTCTGCCCATGCTACCACCTCTGCATTTTGTAGTTACATCATGTAATGTCTTAGAGTATATTCTGTAAAGGTGGAGGAAATGGTTAGATACTAGTAGGGAACTGGGATATATCTCAAAGCTAGCACAGTTTCATACCACTCTTCTGTCCTTCATTTTCCCATCTCTGAGATACCAGTAAACCACTGCTTTAAGTTCTGTACATTACAAATTCTGTGTAAATGGCTCAGTGATCAAACTGTGGAAAGGCTCCGTAAATAAGGAAAGGCTTAATGGCAAATAAGGGACTTGCATAAAAAAAAATACTTACAAGAGTTTTTATGTTATGCTATTAATCTGTCTTTAGGTTATTTTCACTTTCTTTAACTAATATTTTTGGAAACTGCTCTCGGCTCACTGAGATGCCTTTGTTTTGCAGTTGTTACATGTATTTGTTGCCTTGGTTGGACACTCTCAAATAGCCATGCTCACATTAATGGATTACAAGAACAGAAGGATCTTTAGATCATTCAGCTGACCTCCAGTATCACAGTGACCACAGAAACAATGCTTCTTCCAGCACTTAATTTAAGGATTTAATGTAGAACCTACTACTTCCAGCTTACATGATATACTCCCTATTGGCATTCTGGAAAAGGCTTCTTCCCTTCATTGCTAGCTTCTCAAACCAACTCACCTGGAATACTTGTGGTATATAAAGCCACACTTTAACCCCCAGGAGTATGAGATGGACTTGGTTAGCAGAGTAGACGCTCATAAATTTTTAAACATAACATTAAAAAGTGCATAAAATATTAGTGCCTGGGGTAGTATAACTCTGCATCATCTTGCCATTCTTCCATCTGTATATACTTATTTTTACAGCAACTGGCTCTAAGGAAACATTCAGAGACATCTGCAGTGCTAAAATCACAGTGGTAGCTCAGGAGACTGCTCCCTCAAAATACAAAATATTTTCCTATAAATATTAATCCATTGATAGTAAAAACTGCCAAAATATTTCCAGTCCAACAGCAGCTGTTTGTGGAATTTATTTTGTCTTATAGCAGGCAAAATGAAAGAAATGCAGGATAATATTGTTTATCTGCATATTTTATATTGATTTTAATTATGCTTTAATACTATGACATTTGGGATAACCTTTACTAAATGTAATTTTTGACTTTTCTGAACAGCGGGTAGTGGCTTTATGTTACTAATAACAAAACTATATTTTAGTCATTTCCTTTCCTTACTTTGTTATTCGAATATTTTCATTCCCTTCATAATAAAAAAGATGTAGGCAGGTACTATTTTACTGGATGGAGAAGTAGGGACTTTTGATTTATTTTCACTCACTAAGGCAGTCAATATTAAACTTAGTTCTCAAATAGATATTTTTGCTGTCTGGTTTTACATATTAATGCAATCACTTTTCTGTCCTACCCAGGTAGTTTTAAGAGTAAAATGACTGAAATCATCTACACATTGCAAACTTGAGAGCTTTGTCTTATTTTTTTCATGTCATGAATAAAGACTACATCAGTACCCACCTGAATTTATAGCTGGATGGTATAAGTAAGTCAGAACAAAATGTTAGCTATCCTCAAACTTGCTAGTGTGATTTTAAGTGCCTTTGTCTTTCTCCATTTGGGTCCAGCACATGGGACAGGCTGAGATGAACTATACATTTAGAGTTCAGATTTCTCAAATAGCATTAAAACCATTCTTGATAGTCTTTGTGGGGGAATGTAGATCCAAAAGCAATATGACGTTTAAAATGCTATACTTAGAAAGCCTGTGCTCTTCTTTGAAACGTCTTGCTAATTCTTACTTGTTTTCATTATTTTTACTCTATCTGAAAATTTTAATTGTCACCTCATTGTATGCATGGCACAAAGTATAACTTCCTACAATAATGCAAAATCTCCTTTTCTGCAAACAACAGACTCAGTATTTGATCTCTTGAGTAACTAAATTCTATATACACATGTTTAGTTTTTTGCTTTATATGTCTGTATATGTATATATTTAAAATCATAGAATCATAGAATAATTTAGCTTGGAAGGAAACCCAGAGATCATCTAGTCCAACCTTATGCTCAAAGCAGGCAAGTCAGATCAGGTTGCTCAGGACGGTGTCCAGTCAGGTCTTAAACACATTCACTGATGATGGTTCCACAAACTTTCTGGGCCCCTTTCCCAGTATTTGACCAACCCCACGGTTAAAAATATCCTCTTTGTGTCTAATCACAAATCCCCATCTTCCAGCTTTAGTTCTTTGTCTCTTTCCTATTGCTGTGCACTGCCAAGATGAATCTGATGCTGTCTTCAGATCAGATAGTTGTAGACAGTGTAGAGGTCTTCCCCTGACCCTTCTCTTCTTAAGGGTGAACAGACACAGCTCTTTCAACCTCTCCCTGTATCTCATGTACTCCAGCGTCTGACCATCTCGGGATCCTCTGCTGGATTTGTTCCAGCGTGCCGATACATTCCTTGCACTGGGGAGCCCCAAACTGGACACAGGTCTCCTGATGCGGCCCCTCAAGAGCTAAACAGAAGGGGAGAAATGCAACCCTGCACCTGCTGGCTGTAGTCGTACTGTTGCACATTATTAGCATCAATTTATCTGTCTAACCAGCTGTATTTATTTCTGTGAAGTGACTACAGTTCAGTAGTGACTTTAAATATTTTTATAAGATTTTCCAAAGCACACCCATATCCTGTATCATGCTCTTTGTTATCATTGTATGTTTAGAGTAACTTAAGAATGTATTTCTTTTGTGCATTGAGCAAGAGGTTTGTTTCAGTGGGTTCTTTCAACTGCACTGAATTAAATCATGTCGGGAAAAAAAAAATTCTATAGATTGTGAATATCAAGATGTGACTTCTAAAAGTTTTAAGAGCTTTTAAGTTTAAACAATGACACAGGTGGACTGAACCGGCTACTTCTGTCTGCAGGGAGCATGCCGGACTTCCAGTTGCAGTAGCAGCTTTGGGCACTGCTGCAGTTCTACCTAACACTAGCAGAACGGCCAAAGACCAGCTACTCACAGCAAGCACAATATTGAAGCTATTTTATTTTTTATATGTGAATTGTCTACTGTCAGGCATTGCTTTTTTTCATGCAGTTTTTGATTACTTTGATTTTTTCAGTATAAACTATTATATGGTGTGTATATATAGTATATAATATTATATAGTATATATTTCTGATTGGACTCGATGATCTCAAAAGTCCCTTCCAATCATGAATATTCTGTGGTTCTGTGATATGAGCATTTTCACCCTACAGATCACTCACAAGTTATGTTCTGTGACTGTTCTCAATTTGTTATTCATGCTGTGTTTGCTCAGCTAAGTCAAATTGTTTTAGTTTGTTTTATAAGTGGATGACTCCTAAACCCACCAAGAGCTTCTAATTTAGCAATATGAATAATTTTGTATACTAATATGAAGTTTTGTGTAAGCCTTCACAGCCACTTAATGTTTTCCCTGATCTTCCGTGCGTATATGAGCAGTCCCAGGAAATTGGGTGCTGGCTGCAGATGGCTAAGAAGCATATCTACGCTTTCTCAAGGGTTGAATGCAGCCGGGATGTAACTTGAGTGACGATAGAATGGTGGTACAGTGGCTGGTTTGTCATCTGACCTGGAAGGTATGGCATACCAAGCCGTGTGGATAGTGAGGAGAGTGTCAGGGATTCCTGCTAAATCTGTTCTGGGTCACCCAGCAGAGCACTGAGGTTGATCCTTTTGTTGTTGCACTATTTCCTTGCTTCTAAGCAAGAGTTCTTTCCAGTCAGCCTTCAGATCCCTAAGGCTCCTATCAGTCTTGATACTGTATAGTTTGGGATACAGTGCACCTAATAAATACACTGTTCTTGTCATAATTCTGTTAATTTTCTTGTGCAGCTTTGGTGAACTTACACTATTTGAAACAGGGGAATTTTTCCCCATTCTTTGAAGACTGAAAAATCTAATCTGTGAAGAGCGTGGTTGATAATTCAATGCATCATGTGGATTTTCTCTCATATTTTTGTCTACTTTCAAAGATATCTTTTAAATTATAATATCATATAAAACAGTATGTATCTATTATGATGGGGCCTTAGTTGTCATTTTAGCTTATTTTTAAGATATAACTGTGGAAAAAAGTATGAAAAGCTGCATACAAATGTCTCTATTTCAAATATAAATGTATCTATGATTCTATGATTCTACTTTTGATCTACATGAATGAATATACAAATATGGGTGGGTATATCCTGTAAATTAAAAAAAAGAGAAAATCATTCTTCACAGCTGTATTTTTCCATAGGAGGTGAAATCTTTATACTGTTACAGTCTGTGCTGACTTCAAAAGATGACATGACCAAGTAAACTGGCAAGTCTCTTTCCAAAATGTTCTTCTTAAAATTAACTTAAATCTTGGCATTTTTTATAACAGGGCTGATTACAACTGAAAAACTAATGTAGTACAAAGTTAGCATTAATAGTAGCGTTGGTAAACTCTGCTTATTTAAAGCTTAGCATTTTTTTTTTTCTTATTATAGACAGATGTCGTATCTTGTTTAACTTAGAAGTAGAAGCATCTCCTGGTATCTAGCCATGTGGCTTAATAAATTTCATAAACTAATAAAGCTCAATCTTAAAAGTAGTTAAAAGTTTTTTACTCTAAGTCCTACTGGTACTCTGGTTCAGAACCTTTTCTGGTGGTCGTCTGTGGACACAGAAGCATTTTCATACCAGATGAACAATAAACAAATGTATTAAACATACATTGCAGGCTGATGATTATGGACAATAGTTAAATCATGTAACTGCATTGGGCTACAGCTATACAGTGAGTTACTCAAGCAATCTCATAACTGCTGAAACATCTACAAGAAGGTATCAGTGCTTTTGTATACATACTGTCCTTGATAGTGGAATTATAATACCCCAAGTAGTGTGTTCAGCTCTTGCTATTAAATTTAGCTGATACAGTCATAGCTTAATCCATGTGCTCAACAATTGGACTAGATCTTGTAATTTTTATAATTTTCAAACATGATATTTAAATTTTTATCTGTTACTCGGATAAAACTCGGTGTCTGTTACTCTCTGTCTCTCAAGACATATTATTATTTGGCTTCCCATTGCTTACATTCGTTGAAGCTTATCCACTTGATCTGACCACTTTTATGGTATGGTCCCAACCTAAGAAAAAATGCTGTTTCAATTCTTTTTTGACTGAACATACAGAACACCCAGGTGTCTTTTATTAATGCCAATTTTCCCTCTGCCACGAGATAAGGCAGGAAGCTTCCTTTCTCATCTTCAAAGAAGCTGCAACCTAGAATACCTGGCAAGAGTGGATGAAAACCTGTCTTGCCAGACTTGCTACAGTAAGAACAGCTTCAGTTTTTTTAGACCTGAATTTATTCATGCAGGGGCCACCATTTTGCTCAAAGAATATGTTGCAGATCAGCCTTCCCACAAACATCATTCGTTAAAGTTTCTTGATTACTGCCAAACCCTAATCCCAGTCAAGAACCAATAATGAGCTGTTTCGCTTACAGAAATCCAAGGCTGCCTCTGCATCAAAGTCCTTAAGCTGTCCAGTCCAACTAAGTCACCCTTTTCAAGATCTTGAAGCTTAGTTATATCCTTCTGCTAATATTCAGTTGAATTGTCTTGCATAAATAGATCCACGGCTGCTCGGTATGAACTCTAGTGACTATAGAGGTAACCTACATACTTAGGCTAACACTCCTATAAGAAGGGTTAGCCCACACTAAATTTGTAAGGATCTTGTATATGGAAATGAGTTTTGCACACATGAATGAAGCTAATGGTGTATTAAAACTGAAATTAGCAGAGGTAAGGGATACCTTCTGAAAAAAATTGTTAGATCAACAGTGTGTTATGTTAGCAAGCTTCCTAGACTGGGGATTACGCAGCTGCTGCTCTAGACTGCTTTTCACACCTTCAGCATAAAATTCCATTATGTTCCTTGGATTCATATTGAATAGGTGTCCTCCAGCATGCCACTTTGAAGGCTGGCAGGCTGGTGTGGTTTAGTCCTTTTCCAGTTCTTGGTTTCTGGGGTTAAAAACATCATGTTGCAGTTTGCATTACAGCACTCAGGTGTGCAGACTGCCCTGTGCACCTGCCTAGGGCTGGGGAACTGGTCATTGCTGGAGTCTCCTGAGCTCTGAAGCAAAGCGTCAGGAAGCCTTTGAGCATAATCACCACAACAAGGATGTATCTGAAGTCAGTGCTAAAAAGATGCAGCTACAGATGAAGGTAAAGAAGTCTATATTGGTTTATAAGAAAACAAGAGATGGCAATTTACCTTCTTTTATTACAGAGAATGGAGTATGACTTTACTCAGAAGCGACATCAATTTGCATTTTATTGTGCATAACACCAGATGATGATTCTACAAATCACAACACAAGATGCAAAGTAAACCCATATTGCTAACACCCTGGACAATTCACTTACTTTCCTTACTCAGCCACGCTCTTCGCTTCTTTAAGACGTGGCACACCATGAGTGTGCAACACTCTGTGGAGAATAAAGCCTGACCTTACCATTCATGCAGATTATCAGTTCTGGGAGAAGACTTACGCCAACTCAGAATTCATCTGAAATAGTTTTTCTGCCCTAAAAATAGGCAAACCCCAGCTATTACTTGTTACTTTTTCTATCTTTACCTCAACCTTAAGGACAGAAATTTGATCAGCTCCCTGATGCCAGCAAAATCTAAGGGAAAACAAAAGGCAAAAGCTTTATATTTGGAGAACATCTATTCCTGTGGTCAAATGAGTGAAGACAGGTCAGCAACAGAGGATATTTCCCAATTCTGAAAAGGATTAAAGTCTGAGCAGAGGCCACCTTACCTTTTCAAACCCCCTCCTCTGGAATGACAGGGCACCTGAGATATCCCATGTTTCACTTCCCAAAAAAACCTACAACCAAAGAGCAGTAGCTTATACCAAGAAGTCTTAGCCACACTTCCTCTCCCTTGCTGACTGAGGAGCATGTCCTCGGGTAGTTAAAAGATGATATCTCACTAGCTGTGTCATAACATTCGGAAGACACCTTCTGCCTAATCCTCAGCAGCTAAACCTATGTTGTGGGGGAGGCATACCCTGCACCAGAACCTTTCTCCCATCAAGTCAAGTGGGAGACATACAGAAGCTTACTGTTGCTGTCGTCCTAGCATGCGTCTGTTTTTTTTTTTTTTTTCCAAAAAAATAAGAAGCCAGGAAGGTATGATCTGTAAACAGATCTAATCTTGTTGTGCTATTATAATATGGCCAGTGTGAACTGCTAGAGACCAGAGGATGGAGGGCACCATGGATTATAACAGCCTTCAGTGCACTCACATTAGGTCATGTTTTCTCACTTACTTTGATTTCATGCTGTGTTTAGCACAGCATCTGTCATAACATAAGGCAGAGATTGCTCTGAAGCCTCTAGTTCCAGATATGAATTGAACACAGAATAAATACATGCTCCTGAATACGTGCTCTGCCATGATGTTTAGGCAGTTCTTTAATACAATGCAGTTGGCTAGCAAATAGCCTCATCAGCCAGCACAGAAAAGCTCTGGAAGGTTGCAGAATGTAGGCTCCGTTAGTATTCAGCATCATACCAGAATTAACTCATCCTGGATATTATTTCATCTTGTACGTAATAGTTCACTCTGAGTTAATTTCTGTGCTCAGTCCAGGCTCAAAAAAAAAAAAAAAAAAGTCCCTTTTCCATTTTTGATATCCCAGACTGGCATGGGGAATATGGTTCTGTATATGGTCTGAGTGAGATCAGTAACTACTTTTAGCCTATACCAAGTATACCTTTTCATGTCTTCATCAGGAATGTTGCAGTAATCTCTCTGCCAAGAACAAACTTGTTATCTTTTTGCCAGCAGCAAAGGAGGTGTGTCCATTGCCAACTAAAACCCATTTTCCCAGATGGTTAGGAAAGCTCTCGTACCAAATACTGGTAACACAGCAGATGGGTGATATCCATGGATAACTCCAGACTTAGACCTGCTGTCATTCGAAATGTAGCTACCTCTCACGGTTAGCCAAGACTGCATAACTTCCTTCACTCAAGGCTTCTTTTATGTACCTAGAAAGGATGTTATATCAAAAGCAGCTAAAGTTCCTCTGCAGATAGGTAGTACTTTTCCTCCTTCATTTCATGGTTACCCTCCTTCTGCTGCAGTGAACAAATTCTGCAAGGTCTGTACCTGGTCTGGGGTTGGACTTCTATGCTAAAGAGCTGTTACACACTTTTTCCCAAACCATCTCTTACTCACAGTGATCAGGAACACAGTGCATTTCAAACCTCTGCCAATCACTGTGGACTAAAAAGATGTTTCAATAGGACTGCATGCAAAGCATTAGCAGTTTGACTGCGGAGCTTACTGTTTTTGTTGGTTGTGAGAGGCTTCTGATCTAAATGCTGTGTCCTGCAAAATGCCATTCCTGAGAGAACAGGACTGGGGTACCCATTCACAGTGCTGATGGCTCACCACTATGAAAGCAACGATTTGGACTGAAGTCTGGTCATTTAGGCAAGTTTGTTCCAGAACATTAGATATGTTAGTCTTTGAATCAGAGGTTGTTGTGGGGCCACTTGAGTCTAAGGCTTGTAGCTCAGCTGGTTTGGGAATGAATCTTGCTTTTTTCTACAACATGTTTCACCTCTCAACAGGTGATACGAAGCAAATAGAATAACCTGCATGCATGCATTCATGCATGTGTGTGAGTGAAAAAAAGTCTTTTGAATTGCTTACCGTATAAAGAATCATGAGGGTTACGTATTAGAATATGAAAAGATCTTTCTCCCGCTAAACTGACTGATTTAGGAATAATAATGTTGTTTTAGATAATTTTGTGTAGAATAAACAATTAATTCACTGTTTCAGCAGCTGTACATTGTGCTGCTGTCGTTGATTTCCTTTGTCATAGCACGTTAACCAATATCTTACAGTAAGCAAAATAACCCCATGTCCAAAAAGCTTTTTCACTTTCCAGAGTTACTGTGAAATGCTGAAATTCAGCTGCTTAGGAAGCATGTCTTAGAAATATCCACTGATTTCCATACTTCTTGTGGTGTGTTAAACTTTGGCTCTCTATTCCTTTTAAATTCCCTTTGTCGTCTTCTCTGTGCTAACAGAAGCACTGCTCTTTACGTTTCATTGCTACCTATTTTTAGGACTAGACAAAAACACATGATCACACTTAAAAAAAACCCCAAAGAGCACTACAAATATGATCATGTGCACAAGAATAAAACCAAGGAGTCTTTGAGAAATCTAAAACTGCAGCAGCTTTAAAGAAAGACAATATCTCAGGGGAATACAAAAAGCTGATATCTGTTCTAGAGAGCCTGGACAATCCAATGGCTCCAGCAAGCTGTTCTGAGTCAGTGCAAAGTATTAGTATTGACACTACTAAAAATAAATAAAGAATGAAAAGCATGACTGTGAATCACTGTTTTGAGTGAGGCAATCTAGGTTTAGTAAGTCTCACTAATGTGCCTGTAAACCCAGCTGATTTTGTAATGACTGGATTAACACTATCTACATTGTAATTTGACAAATTATATTCAAATAATGCATAGCATTTTTTGAGGTTATGGTTTTTTTAGTCTTAACACTTATTTCATTTAACCTTTCAAGCAACATGTTCCACCATCCAGACGTAGCTTACCCTAGAAGTGTTATCTGATCTTTCATCTTATGTTTCCCTACCTGTTGCTCTTTTTCCTAGGACTCTGACATCAGTTAAAACTAAGCTGTGAGAACAAGGTGTCTGTGGGCTCAATGGAGAGAGCACACTGAAAGGGTGAATTTCCTTTCCCCATAGCTAGGCTTCACTCAAACTAAAAAAAACCCAACCCAAATATAAAGCTGCCATTACCAATTTTAATGATGCAGATAAAAAGATGGTCTATTAAAGACAAGGCATTCATTTGTTGATAGAAACCTTGAGCTGCAAAATGTGAAAAGGCCTGGAAATAAAAATCTAACAAAATAAAGACAAAGAACTCGTCTAACATTGTGACAGAGTAGGAAAGGTCAGGTTTAAATTCAAAGATAAGGAAAAGGACAAGCCTCAGAGGTAAAGAAGAGAGGAAAAAAAGACAAGCTTAAAGTCAGGGGGAAAAAACCACAAAGAGCAAGCAACTAGAAATCTCAACAAACACTGGACAGAATAATCCTCTAGCAGGCTTGTGAGATGTGGATAATTACTCCTTTCATCAAAGTGATAGGCTTGTTAGATGGTGTACGCTGCGACGAAACCCACCAACCACCAGATTAAGAGGTTAATTGGGATCTAAAATTCTTCTCGAAACTCTGATGCTTGCCTGCATTTAAAGTTAGTGAGGAAGATATGGCTGTTACTCTGAAGGGGTGCCTTTGGCCTGGAAGAGATGAGATCTTGCTCTTTCAGAGCTAATAATTATTAATAGCTGCTGGAATGAATGCTTCTCTGGGGCCGTGTCAGCTTCTGTGCACCACATTCCTGCTTGTTCTGCAGTATGGCTTCCTCTGGTAAAAATGTCTGATGTGCTTATATTAGTGAAGACAGAGATGTGTGTAAATTGCTGCGATTACCTTCTGCTGTAACTTCTGCTGCTGTATTTACTGCTGTGTCAGCAGTATCATAGTACTGCTGAGCGTAAATTTACAGTAATCCAAATCCCTGATGATAAATTTGGTATGGCTATTTGGAAATTGGGAGAGATAGAAATAAGGACATCAAGTCTTTGTAAGCAGCAAATGTCCAGATCTCTATTTTTTCCTCAAAACTAACAATAATCCCAAGCAAGTCCCATATGCTGCAGTGGGATTGGTTTTACTTCTTTGATTGCATCCTTTTTTGTCATGTAGTGGCAAAATTTCTGTCAATTCTAACGATAATTGGAAAGGAATGATTACTGATGCTATGCCGCAGCAAAATGTGTCTGTTTATCAGGACAAATGGACCTCCCACATGGTGTCCACTGAGGGAAAGCCATGACTTCTGCTCTTCAGTTTGTGTCTGAGGAAATCAAATGGAGCCAGGCTTTAGAAACAAAACTTGTTGCACAATTATCCATCCACATGCTTAATTATAACACTTGCAGTTGGACTTGTTTTATGCTTGACCTGCATAAGTAATTACCCAAATCACTTGCTATAGGTTTTCTACTTCTCTAATAATTTTCTTTTCAGTAGCAATAGTTGGTGCAGGTCTGATGCATCTCTAAATCAGAGTTGCCTACTGACACAGCAGAGGCAAATGACCTGAGAGATTTTCATATCTCTTTTAGAGATATATGACTAGAGAATAGTATTTCAGCCTGTACCTCTGACCTGCTATACACAGCTTAATCTACTAACAGGAGTGATTAATTAACTTGCAGAAGACATATTGTCTTCCCACACACTACTTCAGGTAGAATGCTGTTTAAGTTGGAGAATGTTCTGTAATTTACCTGAACACAAAGCTGGGTATAGGCATGTTTTTGAAACTCTTGCTCAGATAAGAGAGCAGTCTGGAAGCTGGCTAGACATTTTGCTTATCTTGTTCTTTGGTATATTTAATGAAAATTTCTAAGCAAATGGCAAGTGTTTGCTTCCCTATTAAATAGGATTTTCTTTTATTACCATATCTGATGGGAGGGGCAGCAAAAGTGATGGAGGGTTTTGTGTTTGTTTTTGGTTTTTATTAATATGATTTTTTGCATCACTAGCGTAAAAATGAAAACATGAAATCACCATGTGTTAAACCACAGCCCTTGGCAGCTGCACCCCAGGGGCAAAGCTCCTGTTCTGTGTGGCAGTGAAAGCCCTCACATCTTGCCATCTGCCATAATCCTAAACTCTGAGCTGTGTGGCCGGGCACCTTACATGATGCCTGGGAAGAAGTGGCTCAATCTGAGGGAGAGCTGCCTAAATTTCTCAGGGAAGAAATACAAAAGAAAGGGGTTTAAAGAACCAAGAACTGACCTTTGCACAGAGGTCACCTAGTGTTGAGGTAGCAGATACAAAATCTTTCTATTAGGGGTTCACAGCCAAGTTAGTCAGTTCTCTGCTTCACCTCATTTTGAGAACATGAAGGTGTTCAAGGTCAGTGGTAGAATAATCAGCAATGTAGTCTTTGGTCGCTGACTTGGAACAGGAGAAAATTTGAGCTCTGTTCACATAGTCTTCCTAATCTTTTTAGCTCTCTGAAGCTCTTTGGCATGCTATTGCTGTTTGCTCATAGTAAGTAGCCAGATCTCAAAGCCTAGGCCAGATTGTCTTGTAATTGTAAACGACAGCCACATTTATGTAATTGAACTATTCCAACAGCAATCTTCTCTCCACCTTGTCCATGATCCTCATAAGTGAACCAGATTCTCAGCTTTGTTTCCCAGGATTTTCCTGAACTCTGGTGAAGTTTGCCCTGCTTGTTATTAGCTTTAGATGATCACAGAATCACAGAATCTTCACGGTTGGAAGGGACCTTCGAGATCATCAAGTCCAACCACAAAAAAAAACCCCAACCAAACAAAACAAACATACAAAAAAACAAAACCAAAAAAATACCCACAAACAGGAATGCCCTGAAGTGCCACGTCTACACGTTTCGTAAATACCTCCAGGGATCGCGACTCCATCACCTCCCTTGGGCAGGCTGTTCCAGTGCCTGACCACACTCTCAGTAAAGTAATTCTCCCTAATATCTAATCTAAACCTCCCCTGCCACAACTTTAGACCATTTCCTCTGGTCCTGTCATTATTCCCTTGGGAGAAGAGGCCAACACCCACCTCTCTACAACCTCCTTTCAGGTAGTTGTAGAGGGCAATGAGGTCCCCCCTCAGCCTCCTCTCCTCCAAACTAGACATTCCCAATTCCCTCAGCCTCTCCTCATATGGCTTGTTCTCTAGACCCCTCACCAGCTTGGTGGCTCTCCTCTGGACATGCTCCAGCATGCCAAGTACAGAGGCACAATCACTTCATAGGTTCAGCTACTCAAAGCAGATTTCCCAAAAGCAAAGTTGATCTTTTTCCTGCTTTATTTCTGTTGATGAACCCATGCAAATTGGAAAGCTATGAGCAGTTTGTTCTTTGTTAGCATTACCTTCACATACAAGTCATAGAATCATAGAATTGTCCAGGCTGGAAGGGACCTCCAAAGGTCATCTAGTCCGACCTCCCCGCAGTCAGCAGGGACACCCACAACTAGACCAGGTTGCCCAGGGCCTCGTTGAGCCTCACCTTGAATATCTCCAGGGAAGGGGCCTCAACCACCTCCCTGGGCAACCTGTTCCAGTGCTCCACCACCCTCACAGTAAAGAACCTTCTCCTAATCTCCAATTTAAATCTGCTCCCCTCTAGCTTAAAGCCATTGCCCTTCATCTTGTCACTACAGGCCTTTGTAAACAGGCTCTCCCCAGCCTTCCTGTAGGCCCCCCTCAGGTACTGGAAGGCTGCTATTAGGTCTCCCTGGAGCCTCCTCTTCTTCAGGCTGAACAACCCCAGCTCCCTCAGCCTGTCCTCGTAGCAGAGGTGCTCCATCCCCCTGATTATCCTCGTGGCCCTCCTCTGGACCCGCTCCATCAGGTCCATGTCTTTCTTATATTGAGGGCTCCAGACCTGCACACAGTACTCCAGGTGAGGTCTCACCAGAGCAGAGTAAAACGGAAGGATCACCTCTCTGGACCTGCTAGCAATGCATCTTTTGATGCAGCCCAGGATGCGATTGGCCTTCTGGGCTGCAAGTGCACACTGCCTGCTCATGTCCAGCTTCTCGTCCACCAGCAGCCCCAAGTCCCTTTCCTTAGGGATACTTTCTACGGCCCAGGTGCAAAACCTTGCATTTGCTTTTGTTGGACCTCATGAGGTTCACCTGGGCCCACCTCTCTAGCTTGTCCAGGTCCTTCTGGATGACATTCCATCCCTCTGGTGTATCGACAACACCACGCAGTTTGGTGTTGTCTGCAAACTTGGTGACGGTGCCTTTAATCCCCCTGTCTATATCATTGATAAAAATGTTAAACAGTATCGGTCCCAGCACGGACCCTTGAGGGACACCACTTGTGACTGCTCTCCATCTGGACTTTGAGCCATTGAGTACTACCCTCTGGATGCGACCATCCAGCCATCCATGGAGTCCATGGAGAATGACTTCAAAACTTTGGACCTTGCTTCTCAGAAAACTTCCCATCTTGGATTTTGGAAGCAGACCATGTGCTTTGATATTCGCATGCACCACAGAAGGGAAAGTCATAGTGATGAGAATATTTCACAGGAGCTTGATTCATGGAGACATCAGTGAGCAGCTGAGCTCAACATAGTCTCTGTGTGCTCCCAAGTGACGAGACTATAGCTCACATTAGGAATCAGCTGTCCTGTAAGTATGCTTCCATGCATGATACAGTAGTATGATTCAGATTGAAAGATAAGGCATTTGAAAATTAAGTTAAAGCCCAAGAAATACATTATAGGTTCACACACACAAAGTGTTCAGCTTACTCAGAGGAAGAGGTAGGTGTCTTAGGCAAATGTCCGAAGCTCAGGCAATCGTTTAATCTGAATTGCCTCTAAATCTTTTTTTTTTAGAGCTGTCTTAGTTTTGTTTTGTTTATAGGCAGTTTTACAGGTGGATCAAAGAGAGGTTTGCATGTACTCTAGATCAGCCAGATGTGAACTGGTTTTGAGTCAGAAACTCTGAAGCCATGCAGCTTGTCATGCTGTGTTTTGGTTAGTAATCTTGGCATTGATTTCAGACAGACTGTGCTATCATTGCCTGCAAAACTCTGTGTAGATGTACTGAAAATATGAAAGAAACCTACAATAGGACTGCATATGGGTTTTTATCTTTGCAGTGAAGATTTAATTCAATTCTGCTTTTATTCAAAGTAGGAATCTTCAAGACAGGGTAAGGAAGGGAGAGACACCATAGTATCTGAGTGTGCTAATGACAAGAGTACTTTGTGAGTAGAGTTTTGACTCTAATTTACCAATATTCCACTATGGTACGTAGGGCAATATACACGTGTTGTGCTTTTCATCGTCTTTTATGGTGGACCTTAGGCAAACTCTGAAACTGTTCATGGGTCTTCAGTTTAGAAATAGGAAAGCAAGATTATTCTCTTCTTTGGTTTCTGTTTAAATACATGAAGCTTATTCCTAATATGAGAGTAACATAAAGTGAAGGAATTTATAATCAGAATTCAAAGATTGTTTTGGATTATTTAAGATTTTTTTTGTCTTCCTTGTGTTAACTTAGGGTTCAGGATGGCTCTTGAACCCAAACTCCATATCCTGATTATTTGTCTTGCCTCTATCTTGGCTTTTGCACTTCTGTTTATATGTGAGTTAAGTCTGTTGGCAGCCCTCGCTGTCACACAGGCAAGGAGATCGCCTCCAATTTCAGTGATGCTCAGAAGGCATTTGGGATGTATCTGGTGTTTTTGGAGAGAGAGAGGAGGAGGTAGGATTGGATTCACTATCATAAATAAATATCCTCTCTTCCCCCTCTCCACTGTTCATTGCTGAGGAAGTTAAACTCTTATCTCTTTAACCTTTCATCTCATAACTCAATTATACTCTTATTGCATTGTCTAGAGGCCTCCAGAAAGCCCTTTGGTGTCTGTGATCCACAATCATTATGAAGGCAGTGGTAAAGAAACAGACCAGCAGGTTCAACAAGCCAAACTACTTTGCAGTGTTCCTTTCACAGGCTATAGTTTTTATTTGTCAAATGTCTGTCTGTCAAATTCCTGTTGGTGTGAAAGATCGAAAGGTGCAGGGCAGAAGTTGCAGGGAACTGATTATTTGTTTGTCCAGAGAGTCTTGTAAGAGAGCAACTCATTAACAGGGAAAAAAAAAAAGGAAATTTGCCATCTTGTAGAAAAGAGACAAGCAATGAAAACTGCTCACCACCAGAAGCAAAGGAGCAGGAGGACACTACAAAGAAAAAATCATATTTGCTATTCTCATTTAAAGGTGAGAGAAACATCAAAAGAGCAGCTGAGTGGAAAGATAACCACAATCATCCTCTGCAAGCTTACCGGAGCACTTGAAAAAGAGGTATTTTAAAAAACCTCCTCCATCATCTCTTTTTCCATTTTTTATTAACTAAACAAGTGAACCGGAATTATCTTCAGCCACTTTCATTATTTTGTTATGAGTTCTGTAAGTGTTTTAATACAGGAGAGATAAACAAATAATAGATTTTATGTAAATACTGGTTGCTAATGATGCTATCAAGAGACTAAAGCAGGAAATGGGAGGAGTTGATAAACAGGAGAGGTTAATTGAAAGTGCTGTGGAAAACTGTTTTCAGACATGGCTTCTGGATGAGGAGACTGTTATGTTCCTGCAGTTCCTGTAGGCAATGAATATATCTGATTATTTGATTAAAGGCTAGTGTACTGCAATAAGAGATGAGGAATACTGCACTTAAAAGATGGTGAGGAAATATACCAAAGACTTCTACCAACTGGGCTCAATGAAATTCATGGCCAAAGAAAATATACCCACAGACCTAAGGAGCTCTCTTTATGTCAACCAGGTGATGTCAAGACTTTCTTCTCTGTCAGATACAGGAGGTCTGTGGTGTACCTTGTCTTGTTCTTCTTCCATAGGAGCTCCTTTAAGCCCTACCTTCCTACCACATTTTATCATTTTCTGCATAATTTTTTTCTTTGCATGAATGTGGCTCATCAACAGGACTGATATTCTCTGAGGCCCCAAATTAGAATAAGCCTGGAGCAGAACACCATCTGACTAGAGCATAAGATACTGGGAAATCTTACCAGTGCATGCTTATTTAGACACACAAACTGTGTCTAAACAGATGTCATGGTTTAACCCCAGCCAGCCACTAAGCACCGCACAACTGCTTGCTTATTCCACTGCAGGATAGGGGAAAGAAGAGAATTGGAAGGCTAAAAGTGAGAAAACCCATGGGTTGAGGTAAGAACAGTTTAATAATGAAAATAAAATATAATAATAATACTAATAACAGCAAAAAATTGAAATGAAAAGAAAAATAACAAAGAAAGATAAATAAAACACAAGTGATGCAAATGGAAACAATTGCTCACCAGCATCTGAGTCCCTGAGCAGTGGCCCCCCAGACAGCCTTCCCCCTTGTTTATCGCTGGGCATGATATCATATGGTACGGAATATCCTTTTGGACATTTTGGGAGCAGCTGTCCCAGTTCTGTCTCCTTCCAAGTTTTTGTACAGCCCCAGCCTACTCACTGGTGGAGCAGTGTGAGGAGCAGAAAAGGCCTTGACTCTGTGCGAGCACTGCTCAGCAATAACCAAAACATCCCTGTGTTATCAAAACTGTTGTCAGCACAAAACCAAAACACAGCCCCATACTAGCTACTATGAGGAAAATTAATTCTATTCTAGTGGAAACCAACACAATAGAGTAATGGAACTATGGAGTTAGAGAATATTTTAGGGATTAGGGACGTGCTGTATAAAAGCTGAAGTCGTCATTGGGAATGCTTATGTGTTGTACTCCATTGACAACAAATGCACAAAATGACACAGAACTACTTAGTTTAATACTATGAAATGGGAGGTTACTATCTACCAAAAATAAGGCTTTCATAAATATTAATATAGAGGCCAAAATGTGAGACATGAGGAAGCTGAAAGACATTGAACGGGCTCCTGTTCCTAGACAGATATTTCTATATTGGTATAGAGATGCCGGCTGAAACATAGCTTCTGCAGAGCAAATGGGTTGTCTGGCAGTTGAATATTTTTTCTGCTTTATTAAATTACTAATGTGTAAAGAAGAAGAGACATTAAGACAGCTCAAACTGAAACTACTCCAACATTATTGGTTATCCCAGAGGAACCAGTTATTTTCATGTATCAGTTGTCAGTATCACATGTTGTCCTGGCATAAACCATGAATGAATGGAAAGAATGGTCAGCTCTGAAGAGTGTGGAGTTAAAATAAAAGGCATTAAGAAAGAGAGAAATTCCAGTGCAAATCCTAAGTGAATAAGATAGATAAGGTAGATTACATATTTATATATACATTAAATAAAGTATTATCTAAATAACTGCCATGACTGAACTAATTAGAAGTAACTCAACTGAGTCTGAGTACATTCATAAAGCAATTAGGTAAGTAAAAACCCATCAAACCCAGCCCATGGTTGAAAGTTGCAGCTGAATTTCTAGAAGAAATTGTGCTGTTATCAGACACAGAAAGGTGATAAAAACAGTGGCTGTCCCTAGGTGATTTTTTTTTTCTTTTCACTTGGTCTTGGCTGTCAGGTATTTGCAAGTAAAGTCAACACTGCTCAGCAGGTTCTGTTAGTCCAAGATGTCTTGAAAAATGTTCTAAACAAAGTCTCTGTACCACTGTCTGTATCAGAGTTAGTATCTTCTCCGCCATTATTATTAGCCATACGGACACCTGTGCTGTGTTTCTAAGTAAGGAAAGATGGATAGAGTGATTCTGTAGTAGAAAAGTTGGTGGTTTCTGGTTTTGGTGCATATAAATGTGATTGGTGTTCACACATAAACCAGTTCTGAAATTAGATGGTCAAACAGCATTAATGTCATTTTTGCTAGTTTATATCTGGTTTCTAGGAATTATTTCAACTCCCAGAATAGGATCTACTAATGCACATGAACCCTGTTCCTAAGAAAAGCTTAGCCTATTTACCTCAACAAGTTGCTGGGTTTTTTTATCCAAATCAGTGTACAGTGCTCCAAAGGTGATTGCTGTTTTCAGCTCACCTGTTTGACTTCCTTCTGAAACAGGCTAGGGATGTTCTTGCAGCTGGTTAAAAAAGAGAGGCAGTGTGAGGCACTGTTCCTTACTGAACTTCAAGTATCTCACCTCAAGTTTCTTGTGCTGCATGTTAGCGTTCTTGATCACCACTAGGTAGCCAGTAGCTGTACTTTCCTGCAATAACTATGATCCTTTTTCACTATTGTGTCCCAGCAGATCCCAGTCTGTGGCCTGGGATGGGAAGCAGCCCAGGCTTGGAGCATTGTCAGTAGCTGCCTATTGTGACATGAAACTGTCACCCAAGAGCCTTCTACACCTAAAGCCTCCCATCCACAGAGGGTCCTCCCCAAGCCCAGCTTTTATTTGGATGTTAATATGGCTTGTGAGGCTATGTGAACAGTGACACTTAGTGGTAACTACCAGAACTCTACCTTCAGGAGTGGAGTCTCTGATACAAGAAGTAAATTGTGAAGTTGTAACATATCTAATTGGCTAACATATCTAATTAACCAGAAAGTTCAACAATAGCCATTCAGCTTGGCATCCCAGTGGATTCAATTATGTGCCAGTTAAACTCTGTCACAAATAGGAAAAAAATGAAGAAAAAGAGAACTCTTAATTTCTGAGTCTGAGTAACATTAATTAATATAGGTGACGGTGTTTGTATGTGTAAATGCTGTTCTGTCCATATGGCACATAAAAATTATTTAAAAATATCATGAAGTCTTGGTACAGATACCAGGTTCAATTACTTCTAAATCCTTTTCAGTTCTGTCTGCCTTTTTCAGTTCATCTTCCCTTTTTCAGTTCAGCTTCCCTTTTTCACCATTTATAGGAAGTGGTTTTTTATATTTTTTTTTGTAAAGTGGTGACTTTATCTCTAGGTAAGATGATAGTTGGACAAGCACATTGACTAACTTGCACTTATGGAAATGGAAGGATGAACTTTCTACATGCCATCCTCCATTATTCCTCACGAGAGTTGCATTATTGTTTTCCCCCTTACTTCTTTACTTTTTGCCCTTCACTCTTGCTTAGTGTTGCTTTTCTGCATGTCTCAAAGCAGTGCCACTGCTTAACATTTGCTTTCCTTTTTTAAGAAAACTCTGAACTTAAAGTGATGTCAGTGATGTATCTCAAAAGGTAGGTACAGCCAATTACGTGTGGTTGTGATTTCTCCTTGCCTAAGTGGAAATATCCTTATTGTTGAGTGCAGATTAGCTACAGAAAGCGATGAATTGCCTTGGACATTACATTGCACACAAGACAATGTGATCTGTGCTGTGATGTGCACTATGGAGTATTGTGTCTCACTACATTGCTGCGTAGCTACATAGCCTGAGGGATTTCATGATGTGAAGAACAAGATGACTGAGGATAAGATAGAGACCTTCCATTTGGCAGGCAGCATTGCTAGCTGTCTCTATCAGTTACTATTTTTGGTCTCTGCCATGGGTGAGACACAGTGAAAAACAACCCATAGAGGATCTGGTTACTGGGGATTATTTAAAAACCAGCACGATTATATTTGATTGTTTCGTGCAATCACTTGCAGCCCCCTTGGCACTGTATTTGAGCAGTCTTAGCTTCCCTCCCCAGCAGGGATATGGCTGCTGGGCTGGGAAGGTGGGACAAAAAGTTGTGCCAGTTTGTGCTCAGCTGTTAGTGGCCAGGCCCATGGGGATCTCTGGCATTTGTTTCCACAAAACTCCCTGATCTCCAGGATCTTCCCCCGCCTTCAGGATTCTTCCTCCACTGAGGACATACACATTTCAAGCCTTCTTTTAGCTGCTTGCCCCCCTTTTTCCCAGAATCACCAGGCATCATCAGCCTCCTAATTGGTAGTACTGTCTCATGACTCTTTATTAATTGGAAGATACAGGATACAGCACTTCTGTTTAGACCTGGTGTTATCAAAATTTACAGTCATCCCATACAGGTTGCACATAGCAAGTTGCACACATGTACTTGAGAGTTCAAAGGTTCAATTTTTAACATTTACCTCCCCTCCATACATCCAATTATCCATTGTCTATAAGCATTCACAACTTTTTTATACTTTTTTTTTTTTTTGCCTACAACAGCCTCAAAGCACAATTTTAATGTTATTTAGAGATACACTGTCCATTTGCCTTTTAGCTTCAGGTAATTCAGTTCTTGCCAGGTCTTCTTGACTTCTCAGCTCTGGAGTTTGTTAGGTTCACAAGAACTTTTAATTTGTAAACAAGAATTTTTAATTTGTAACTTTCTGGAGATTTATGGAATGCTTTGTGAACTTTCTGGTTTGGCTGATGTGAGAACAGTCTGATTCAATATCATACTAGTTTCCTTCCGGTGCAGGTGAATGTCCCCATAATGTGTAATACAGACACTTCTCTACAGAAGTGACATAAATGTACATTTTGTGTAACTCCTGTTCTTTTGGAGAAAAGTGAGAAGAAACCATGTGGAAAGCAGATGTCTAACTTTCAGCAAAAGAGACATTTATTTCCTTACAAACGAAACATACATTTCACTCTTGGGATTTTACTGAAGATGGAAGAAAAATTATCTGAGTCCCAAAATCATGACTCATTCACATTACGTTATCCTGAATGTTCAGACAGGTTTGAAGAAAATGCTTATGTAGGGCCTGAAGAAGCCAGTCAAATCTTATATTCGCTGCTTGAATGTTATGACTTGTAGTGATCCTAACAAGAAACAGTGAATATATACAAATCATTCATTAGCAGAGTAGATATTTCTCCAACTAGAACTCCAAATAATGCATTTAAAAGCAGAGGCAAGGAATACTGCAAGGTAGGAGGAAGGATAATCATCTCATTTCATAGTCTGCTCAGCCAGGATTATTAAAAAAAAAAGACCTCCGAGTCCCAAACAGAAGCAACTATAAATGGAGCTAATCTTCTAGTGGTGATTTTCTTCATCTTTTTTGAAAGGCAAAGCCTCTTAGGCTAACTCTCATCAGAACCACAACATGGAGGTGTCACAAATAACTGGTTACTTTGAAAAAATCGGAGCTTTTAAATAAAATTAATTATTGTTTCAAAGGAATAGCAATCAAAACAGCAGACCTGGTTAAATGAATTTTGAAGGAACAGCATTCTGTGGAATTATGTGTTTTTGTTGTAATCGCAAATGGTAAAGTTATTCAGAATTTGGTATCAAAGGAAACTAGAAAACAAGTTCCAAGCTATGCAGAAATGTCATTCCTTTTCCTGCTGTTTCCTTTAAAGAAAACATTTTTAATTCCTTTGTTCTGAAGCCAGCTTCAGTTATAGTTGTGTCTAGCTTGTACCTGATAATCTTATTTTATAGAATTATTACATGGACTGGAAGGGACGTCTGGAGGTAATCTGGTCCAATCCACCATTCAAAGCAGGGAAAACTTACCTCAGGTTGCTCAAGCTGCTGTCTGCTCAAATTTTTAATATCTCAAATAACCTCTCTTTGCAGACTCCCATGGTATTCCAGTGCTTGACACTCTCATGGTTGTTCTAACATCTAATCAGAAACTTCCTTGCTCCAACTTGTACCTGTTTCTTCTTGTCCTGCCACTGTACTCTGAGAAAAATGTGGCTCCATTTTCTCCAAACCCTGCTATTGTTGAAGACATTGAAACACTTCGCTTTGCCTAAACAAAACTGTTGGCTTTCCATGAAACCGTTTTCCTTTTGGCATGATTCTGGTTAGAAAGAAGCATTCCTGATATTTTCTGTGTTGTGTAACCCCAAGGACTGAGGAAGGAACAAAATTAACCCAAGTCCTGGAACAAAATTAACCCAAGTCCTGAAACAAAAATAAGCTTCTGAACCTGTAGACTTTGTTAAAGAGTAGTAAATTGGTAGTGCAAAGCCATATTTGAAAGAACAATTTTACATGTAAACACTTGCATCCTGAAGAGATATTTTCTATTTCAGAATATTTCTAAGAATACTCAGTCTTGGAAGGGGTAGAAGTGTAATAGCATGACATTCTTCCTTAGACTTTTTTTTCTCTTGATGTTGTACACATTTTTACAGAAGAATGGGTGCAGTTAAATGATTCATCATCCCTCATTCTTTTGATGCTTAGCTGTTTCACAAGTGCAGGTTCTTAATAAATTTTACAAGGCAAAACCTGACAGAGTATGTTTTGAGTTCCTGACCCCAGAAGGATCAGCGCTAGAATCTTGCTGTTCAACAAGATAGCACTGCTTTTCAGCTCCAAACTCAGTAGCTTTGTTTTCTCTGTGCAGTCTTTCGCTGAACACCACATTGCTTTCACTTCCAGGTATTCCAGTAATTGTGCCTTCCAAGAGTAGCACCACAGCTTGATGTGATTGCCTGTTACGATCTTTGATTATGATGGAAGTGTGTTTCCAGCTACACCACTCCATCGTTCCTCAGTCAAATTCAATTTCAGCTGGAGGGAGCTCTGCCATCCCCTGCCCGTCGTTTGCTATTGTCCTCTTTCATTAGGTTCAACCTGTTGATGCTCTGATTGCCAAAGGCGTATCATTTGATTTTGAAAAGCCTCCTCCTCAGTGAACGCCTCCGGATATTTTCGGCTCTATTTAGATTTGGGCATTACAGTTTTAAATTGCTACTTTGGGCTCTATTAAAACAATTTTGAAAAAGAAAATGTCAGTGTGCATAAACAGGTAAATGAAAATAGCACTGCCTGTGAACAAATACGGTTTTCCTGCAGATTTCCTTAGCTTTTGCTTAAAAGTGAAGCATTAGTATTATGATGGTGGTATTTTGGGGTTTTTTATTTAGTACAAGTGCTAATCATGATAAAATTTCATTGACTTGGGTAGCTGTATAATGCTTGTTAACATATCCATTTGTGCAAGAACAAATGATCTGTAGGAGTTGTGGTGCACACAAATCAGAAATCCCAGGTACTAGTCCATTAACTTCAGGAGTGTAGTTCCCATTAATTTATGAATGTTTGTTATTATTTTACAACATAAAAGAGTTTATTCATTCCATACACATTCAGCTTATAGTAGTCTAGTGGTGTCTGTGAGTGGTAAGATATTCAATATTCAGCATCCTATAATCATAAAATATTTTTTTTTTCTGGAGTCATAACAATAAATCTTCCAACTCTGGCAAATAGTATAGACTGCATAGCTAGTACCTTGATGTCTTCTGCCTTCTAACATCATTTATACTAGTGCAAACAATTATGCATCACTTTATCAACTTAGCTTCACTTTGCCTGTAAATTCTATACAAAGACCAAGGTATTCATTTAGCTTCAGTGGGAATAGTATAGATGAAGGTCATAGAGGGAGCTTGAAGAATTATCTGTGATATTGTGGATTAAATTTTCTTTAATAAAATTTTTAGTGAAGCATCACTACTTTCAGCTTCAAAACATTATTAAGAAAATTATTCCAAAACATTGTAAAAAACCTCCATTAGGACCAAATTGGTGTGTTCCATCACTAATTTGCTCCTGGAGCTAAGAAGGCTCTGTAATTTTCAGGCTAGCATTTTCTTATTCCACATGTGTTATTGACAGGATATTAGTAGTGATTAAAGCATAGATTTCTATTGCATTTCAGTAGGCCATTTAATTTCTTGTACAGATCAGTTCAGGTCTACAGTAAAGCACTGCAGATGCTTAAAGCACTCTTCTATATATTGATGGGTGCAACACAGTTCTCTGTATTACATAAAATGGTATATCTGCATGATTGCACAACCATATCTCTTTTTTTCTCCTGGTCAAGTCAACTCAGTGCAGATGTACCTGGAAGTACCAACCTACTTTGGTAGCAAGTGGTCTGCACTATTTCCGTGTGTTGTTTTAATCCTCTATGAACATGAAAATTCTATGTAAAAGAAAGGGAACCTGTAAAATAACAGAAAGCAAAAAGCATAATTAAGTTGCAAACAGTATAGGTGCTCCAGGAAGACTTAAGGAAGGTTGAGGGACTTGTATTGACCTAAGAATTTTGGAAACCAAAGCCAAAATGCTTCCATCACTCTGTGGCATTAACTGGATCAACTCTGAACTGTCTTGGTAATGTCATCCAGGACTGGCTGTTGGAAAGAAGCAAGCACATTCTCTGTTGCTCTTCAGCTGCTTGTTGCCTTAGGCATCATTTGATGTTTGTATAGTGCTAGAGTGGCTCTGCGTTTGTTGATCTTCTTGGTCTGAAAAGATTTACTGTCAGTATAAAAAATTGGGAGGTTGATCTTTGGAAGTCTGAGTTACTGAAATTGTGTTCACTTCCAGTCAGTCTTCATTCATTCACAGATGTCTCCCAAGGAAGGTAACTATGACTTTTCAATCAGTCTCTCTTTGACAATTGCTTTTGTAATAAAATCTTTGCAGATCAGCATTGCCCACCTGTCCACGTGGGATCCATGTGCTCTGTTATGAAATGAGTTGGGAGGGCATCTGTGCATGGAGCAACACCTATGTCTTGGGTGTGTTTGACCCAGGGATTTGCCCCCAGGTTGTTCCTGTGCCCAAGCTGATGCCTAGGTAAGCACTTTAACTCTCTCAGCTGGGCTGTGATCATGTGGTTTGTGGCTCTTAGATGCTGCATGCAGAGCACCGGTGGCTTAAGGTCTGTTTGGCTTTGCTGGAGAGCAAGTCAGGAGCACTTGCTTGGTCAGGCAAAGCTTAGAGGCAATTGAAGAAGTGGTAGTGTGTTGCCTTTTGGCTGTGACCGTCAGCCTTCCTACAGGGCTGACCACGTGGGACACCTGCCAGCTATAGTGCAGGCTCTCCTGGCACTCCTGCCTGCTCTCACACTTTCCTCATGACTGTCCTCCACATCAGGTCTGAGAGAGCTGCAGCATCAGGAGCAGCCAACAAGGTGCTCAGATGTGCATGGAAATTGTTCAAAGCACCTTCTTCATAAAGCAGGCAGGTTTTCCTCACAAGAGGAGCAGAAAGGAGAAACAGTGGCTGTGCTCACATTTTAGCTATTACGAGGTACCCAAACTGCAGGATTGTTCCAAAGTTCTTGTACACTGAAATAAAAAAAAAAAAAAAATTAGAAGCCATAAATATATTTACAGTATAGGTATAGGTATAGACTCTAGTACAATTAGGGGCACAATGTGGGTGGAAAAGGGCTTGGAGCATCTAGGTATTACTATACTATGCGTAGTAATACCATAATTTAAGATGTGATTTCCTCAGTTTTATTCTGCTGCTAAGCTATTACTCATCTTGACTGCATTGTGTATTATGCATGAAGACAAACTTAAGCTTCGTGGAAAGAACATTATCTTGGGATTTCTCTTGTCCAAAAGTGCATGTTGTTTAACAATTTGTTTAGACAACATTAACTTCAATCTAAAAGGATTTTTTTGTTGGGTTTTGTTTGTGATGTCTGTTACTTGTGGTACACACAAGCTTAGTCACACACGTGCATACAAGCACAACAACCTGCAGGGAGAAAAGGGAAAACCCCAGTCTTAAATGAAGATAACAAAAGCTTTTTCAAAGGTGATATTGTCCAAAACAAAAGTAGGTAAAGAGCAGCAAGAGGAAAATATTTAAATGCAACTACATCCATTTCTACCAACTAATAAAGAGAGTATTTTCGTTGCTTTGTTTAGTAGGAAAATAGAGCAAAAGAGCTTCCTTTACCACTAGTCTCTATAGTGACAGTATCCTCAAAATTACCTTTATGGAATCAAAAATAACTTCATAGTATGGTATAGAAATGGAGCTTCACCAGAGTTTTCTATCCTGCAGAAAACTGTTAATGATCTTGAGGAGTGAGAATTTAAATTACATGGAACATTAAATTCTTCTAGTTTAGTAACTGAATGTTTGTTTGCTCCTGCTAATGAGGTGAGAGGTGGCAAAGGCCATTCTCCCCAGCCTCATAACCCCAGTCAAGGTCCATGATGCTTGCTATGCTTTTACCTTTGAGTCCACAGGCATCACCTCTGCCCATTCCTTGATTTTACCTTGGTCTAGGTGCAACTGAGCCCTCTGGTTTCCTTGGGGTCTTTTCTTCTCAGCACAGACACTAGGGAGCTGAACCTGACTCCAGGGTGGACGAGTCACAGCTCCCTTCTGATCACATGAACCCACCTTCACAGCTGGAGGTACAATCCCCCAGCCTTCTGCCCTCTTCTACCCTAGTAGCATCCTCTTCTGCAACTGGCATCTGCCTGTCACCACCCTGTTATTCCTCCTCTGCAGTCGGTTCCTCTTTCCTCAGTTGCTCCCATAGCCAAAATAGCAATGAAAGCATGTTCCTTCTCTTACTCTTTCACCCCCAAATTCCTTTTTGTTCTGTCAACCCCTGCTCTGTAATGTACACCCTTTTTTTCCTCTTTGGGAATTTTTCAAGTGTCTCCTGCTCCCACTGCTGTTTCCGTATAGGAACCAAAGTGATCTTCTTTATTTCTTTCTTTTGGTCTGACTGTAGCCTTCATCCAAACCCTAAATATTTTAGTTAACTTCTGTCTTTCATTATCTATGGGCTCATCTTGCAGACAGAGTGGGCAGTAATTTACAAAGGACTTACTTAGTTCACGGCTGATTCATTACACGCTGAGGCATTAAATATTGAGCAATTTTACATAATTAACCAGAATTCCTAAATTGCATGCAGGCAGGTTCCTCAGCCAGTCACAGCTGATTATGCTTCAGTGATTGATGAATAGTAGCACTAGAAAAAATTATCATCTTCTTCCCAGGGTTGTTTTCACAGGCGAGCCTGTCTGTCATGATGCAGCCATTCCAGCAGCGTGCTTATTTAGCTAGTTAACTGATTTTGCACTCAGAGCTGCAAGACACTGTTAGAGGAATGGTTCACTCATTTCCCATGAAGTTTAATTAAAAGAATGGTACTATTGTATTTTATATGTATCTATTACGTTTATCTGTTTTAATGTCCTCTTGCATATCAGGTTTCATTATTCTTAGGTTTCTGTTATTTGTTTTGCAAAGACACAAGTGTTGTGGTTTCATCTGGGATGGAGTTAACTTCTTTACTAGCAGCTGGTATGGTACTCCGGTTTGGATTTGGGATGGGAATAGTATTGAGAGCTACCTGGTGGTTTTGGTTGTTGCTAAGTGGCCGAGGCCTTTTCCGCTCTTCACACTGCCCCACCGGTGAGCAGGCTGGGGGTGCACAAGAAGTTGTGAGGAGACACAGCTGGGACAGCTGACCCCAACTGACCAAAGGGAGATTCCATGCCATAGGACGTCATGCTCAGTATATAAAACCGGGGGAAGAAGGAGGAAGTAGGGGATTGATGGTGTCTTCACAAGTAACCATTATGTGTGATGGAGCCCTGCTTTCCTGGGGATGGCTGAACACTCACCTGCCGGTGGGAAGCAGGGAATGAATTCCTTGTTTTGCTTTGTTTGCATGTGCGGCTTTTGCTCTACCTATTAAACTGTCTTTATCTCAATCCACAAGTTTCTTCTCAGTTTTACTCTTCCAATTCTTTCCCCCATCCCAACTGGGGAGTGAGTGGCTATGTGGTTCTAGCTGCTGGCTGGGGTTAAAACCGTGACAGCAAGTCAAGAAATAATTATGAATAATGTAGGTCACCCATGAGAGAAAATGATCATCGAATTGCTCTGTTCCTGGAAAATCAGAGAGAAGTGTTTAAGTGGTGAGAGCCTCCAAGGTAAAATATGCCTTCTGCTCAAAATTTCTGACACGTTACCAGCTGTTCAGGGCAAAGAGACCTTTGAGGTGTAACCACTTTGGGGACATGTGTCAGCCAGGCGTGCCATTGTCCTCTGCAGCTGGAGCCTGCAGGGACTTCTGCAGCCCTGGTGAGGAACCAAGTGATGCTTCCACCCCGTGCCCATCCCGATGCGTGTTCAGACCCTGCTCCTAGGGCCACCATCTCTCTTGAGAAGGAGCTGCTGGTGGCTGTGCCTGGGGAAGACCAGGTCCTTACTGAGTCTGTACATCCCTCTTCCCTGACGGTGCTGCAGACAGGTTTGCAGGACTGCATTGGGGAATATAATTCCTGACTGAAAGCTTTAAAAAAAACAATCAGTCACTCTGAATAAATGTCTTGCTTGCTCACTGCTGTTTTGAAAGCGTTGTTTTACCTCCAATGAAGCTCCTGCAGGCGGCTTCCCTGCAGGATGAGGTTTCCCTGCATTTTGCTAAAGGTGAGCAGAGTCTCCTACTCTGCCTTTCCAGCTGCTGGTTGTGTGCTAGTCCCCTGGGTTGTCCTTCCTGCCTGCTGTCACTCAGCAGTGCCGCTGGCTGGGGGCCATTCACAATAACTGAATATACTCCATTGTCATTTGACTCATAATATTTGTGAGGGAGCCACTTGGAGATATTGAAGAAAATAACTGTAAAATCAATCCTCTTAGTCCTGCAAATTAGCATGAAATATAACCACTTTCACTCAGACCTAAATCTGGGAGAAATATTTATTAATTAAATAATTAATATTTATTAATCCAAGATTTAGTCTGAAGATAGGTAAGACAATTTGAGTTTGACTGCTCAGGCTGTTTCTTTCAAGCTTTGCCAACTTACATATGCTTGTCTTTTCAGATGTGTTGAATTTTAAAGCCTCCATTGGTGCCTAGCATACTGGTGTATCTTCAAATCATAGATAAGTCAGTAGGATAAAAATAAACCAGACTGTTTTCTTGCCTTGAATATGGTAATCCATAATATAATACTATTCCCTTTTTTTCTGTTAGAGACCTGAATTATCAATGACCCAAAGGCTTTTTTATTCATTAAAATAATTGGTTTTACCTTTCTATTCTTCTAAGGCCAGTGAATTTAAAATTCTTATAATTTTGCCTAAATGAAAACATATATTATGCAGTAGGTAAAAAGATGCATATGCGATTAGTCTATGATTATCTTGCTGTTAAAATAAATCTAAACAAATGGGATTTTTATTGTTCCAGTGCAGACTATCTGGATGGTAAATTATTCTAAATTGGTCATAAGCCACAGCCCATTCAAGTTTGTTCAGAAAGCATAGGCAAATGTGTAGCTTTTATTATTTTTAAATATAGTTAGTTTTATTCATTCTTGATGGCTTTTTCTGGTTATAGGTAATAAATGCAGTTATGTATTACTACTTTGTGTACCTGATATGTCAGCATGGTATTCTTTAAAGCACCAGTGATACAATTTGATTTGAATTTTTAATAACTGAGCACCTTGCAGAAGCCCCTGTAAGTAAATTATGATTAAAATTAGATAGACACATAAAGTGAACTCAGTGTCAATTTGTCTTTGAACTCCAGATGCCTACTGTGAGAGGCAACAATGCGTCACCATACAACAAATAAGCAGTGTGTGTTACTTTACCAATGGAGAAAGAGCAGTGCATTTGAATATATATATATACACACAGGGAGACTCACTACGATATTGAGAAGATATGAGTACAGACCTTCCCGAGTTGA
Organism: Tringa tobata; assembly: GCA_033628505.1. NCBI lineage: Eukaryota > Metazoa > Chordata > Aves > Charadriiformes > Scolopacidae > Tringa > Tringa tobata. The sequence goes on from JAHREE010000480.1 coordinate 2,106,625, forward strand.
CTTTAGGGCATCTTCCTTGGGGTGCAATGAAGCAATGAAGATGCAGAGGCACCAGCTTCGGCCACCTGAGCTGGATCTGGCACTGCAGCTGTGCCTTCTCACTAGCTGCTGTGCTCAGATCTCACATGAGGTCAGACCTCACTCACTCATCGCCTGAGATCTAGCCAACGTGTGGTGGCCTACAGCAGATGAGATCTGCATTGGTCCTTTTTGCAGCTGCATTACCTGGCAGAAGCAGCAAGTGCCGCTCTGCTAAACAACCTGAACTGGATCCCCTGCATTCAGTTGCCCGTATAACAGAAAATAATATTCTGCCTTGTTAAAAAGTTGATTTGGCTTGCTCTGCAGTTACACAAATATCTGAGTTGGCATGAGAAGCAGCAGATCTGAGGAGACAAGATGAGGGACTTGACTAAATGGGATAAGGACTTTAATAACTTAACAGTATTGGTTAATCTAATAGAAATAATAACTAACTACTGATTGTTAATTGGTTACTAATATTTATATTCTGTGGTATGTTATGATACTTCCATAACCTAAAAAACAGTGTTATGTATTTGGTTCTCTTATTATGTAAATTAAATAATTTTTTTCAGGTGCATATAAAAACATAGCACATAGCCCTCCTATAGCGTTCAACTGCAAGGAACAGTCTTGTGCATGCTTAGAAGCTGGTTTGGTGCCTCAAAATGCCCCTCTGCTGTTAGATGGGTTAGAATAAAGGAAACTGCATTTCCTGGTGTGGGCCAGGAAGCAAGATGTAATAACTCACATTTTGCTATAGAAGTACGAAACTAGTTATTCAACCCTAAAATATCAAGCTTTGGAATTACAGCTTTCTCCACCAAGCTGTAGCTGGATGGGGTGGAGGCATTGTCTGCTATCAAGTACTGATGTCACCTGTAAGGTCTGGTATAGTGATTGCAGTAGGCCATGTGAATTAATGGGTGATATTTTGCTCTATTATATGAAAGATGTCAAGCTTATCCAGTTCCCAGTTTTGCTACAAGTGACCTTGTATAATTTTCTTTTTGTTTACTGAACAAATAAGTTAATGGAGTTGCTTCCTAAGGTCATGGAGAGAAACTTCTCACAGAAATGGCTTCTATTGGAAAATGTGGATTCCATTGAATCAAGACCTTATGAGGGAATATAACTTTTATTTAAAAGGAATTCTGGCAAAATATTATTGAGGTTTTCAATGTTCTTGACAGATTTTTAATGTATCAAAATTAGATGTTAATGGATAAACTATTTCTAGAAGGTTGAAAAGATGATTTTGGAGTATTTCACTTTGTGAAAAATTCTGATACTTTGATTTTTCTTACTGATTCATGATGAATACAGTACTTAATACATTAGAGCTTTAAAAAGCACAGACAGTATAATTTTTGGCCAACCCTGGCTAACTGTGCAATGATATTTGATAATCGAGGCACTGACATACACACATACTAAATATAACTGTGAATGAAAGAACTGAGGCCACTCCTGATCTAATTTCCTAATTCAATGCACTTCCATCACGGAAATAGACAGTTCCAAGATGGAAGTCTCCATGAAACTATCCCGTGGACATCAGTCCTATTCTGTTAAAAAGCTCCATGAAGTGATGACTTCAGCTAATCAGAGTTCAATAGGAGTTAAAATTTAAAAAATGGCTAGGAAAAAGAGATGTAATGAAGGAAGTTTAAGGAGAGCACTTCTATTGCCAGGATACTGCTCTGAGGACATGCTGGCATCTTCAAAGTCTGGCACAAAGCCCGAGCAGCTCAGAGCTGTATTGCTGCATATTGCTGCAACTCCAGCAAGTACAGTGAAACTTGGTATTACATTCCAGGGAAAGATGTAATGTAAGATATTTCCTCCTTTGCCTTGGGAACAACTGCGTGCCAGGAAAATTGTTGGATTAAGCACTAATATGCAACTGCTCCCTTCGCTGATGCTTTTTTGTTTAGAAGGACTTATAGTCAGGAATTGTCACAGGTTTGAGGAACAGATCTCTTCAAGTGAGCCATTCTGTTCTTCTGTAATTGACAGTTAAGGTAACAGAAGTATTATTGCTTTCCAATACTTTTCTCCCTGCTGTTGTCCTGCAGCCAGGGAAACTTGCATAGGCTTCCTCCTGCGCTAAATGCTCCTGCTGTGAATTCAGTTGTTCCCCGTCATGGGTGAGAGTCACGGACATCTATCCCAGTGAGCAGGACTTCTCCTGTCTCTGGGCTGTTGCAGAGCTCTGGGGATTCCTCTGCTTTCCCCGCAGTGCTGCCATTCCTTGGAGAGCACGGGAGCTGCTGGTTTATGGCATGGTTTTATTTCCCTCAGCGGGGTTCTCCCTAGCAGTTTTTTATTATCTGGCCTATTTCGTGTAATACACTTGTCGCCTCTAAAATGTATAGAGTTCTGCACTATTTGTTAGCCCAGCTGAGAGTTATAACCCAAATAGTAAAATGCCTGGATGTTTTCTAGACTTTTCCTCATGACTGTATTCCAAATGGAGTAAAGACACTGAAGAAACTCTGAAATAGGTGCTTCATATGTGAAGTGAAATGACATAATATGTTGATTTAATGTTAAATAGACAAAAAGGTACAAAGTTGGGTGCCCAAATTTTGGCACATAGCATCATATTTATGCAGCCAGATACATAGTCCAGTCTTCAACAGTATGCACTACTTTTCTGTCAGCTACCAGCAATTGCTTCTCATGTGATGTGTTGATGCCTCACAACTCTGAAAAGCAAGATTCTTAATTGGTCCCTAACTACTGCTATAGGAACCCCACACAGGCAGCAAAGCCTGAAAACACTGATCATGGATTTACACTTAAAAATTTTTCATGAAATTATGGGGAAAATTATGTTTGCTTCAAAAAAGAGTGTCTTATCTATGAAATATATTAAAAGAATATAAACATGGACTTAGTTAAGCACATGTGTAAGGAAATGATGGCATTGGAATTGCAGCCTCAGTAATTATTCTCGCCTATAGTTTCAACGTGATACTACATGGTTTAGCATCTCTTTCTGCAACTTTCATGCAATTTCCAATACAAAATCTCAATTAACTCTATGGTATAAATCTTGTATGAAGGTGTTGTAATATTTCTGTTCCTATCATATCAGCAGAATTACTCCATCTTTATGGACAGAGCTATGTATAAATCTTCTGTGTTAATTTCAGCACGCTGGTCAGGAAATGCGTATTAAGAATTTATACCCAAACACTGCAACCTTAATAAGAAAAAGTCTGGTTTGTTTGTTTTGGTTTTTTTTGTTTCTTTTAAAAAAAAAAAACAAACAAACAACCCTGTAAATTTTTTAAAATTTTAGAGAAGAGGCGAGTTTGTTTAACTTGATCGCATCCTAAGTATACAGTAAGCATACAGTCAGGTAGCCAGTATACATGGTAATTTTTAACTGATGACACTATGATACTATTAATCGGTGTTGTATCTAAATAAGAAGACTTCATGTCTTGCAGATGTAATGGAGGAAACAAGCACAACTGTGTTTTTGAACAGATGAGAAGAGCTTGTGAACCTCTAAGCAAAGATATTGTTGTATTTGAAAACAGGACAAATATTGAGGTTTTGGTCACAAAAATGTTTTTGCACTAATGCCTCTGGATGGTTTTTTGTTCATTTGCTAGAGAAAAAAAGTAATGGTATAATGCTGTTAGTCATCTTTTAATGTTCATCCCTGCTCTCAGCTTTCATCTGCCAGGCACAGTTGGCAGCTGGTGCTCAGGCACTCAGTGCAGTGAGGTGCTTTTCAGCCACGGACTTTACAAGCCTAGCACTGCTGTTGAAAAAGTAATCATGTGCAGGGTAATATTTCAAGGGCTCCTAATTGAAAAAGGAGAACTAATTTCCACTGGGTCACTCATATCCATTGTGCAAATTATGGTTTGAAGGGAGTTTGTTATAATGTTTTCCCAAATCGTTCTAGAGAGGTCTGCTATAAAAACTCTGCCCTTTTTTAGAATTCCCAGAGGACCCATAGGTGATAGTTTGGAAGGGAATTCTGGAGACTGCCTTTTGCAGTATAAGCAGGCCTTTTATATAATTAATTGATCAGTCTGATAACACAATTTTTGTCCAAGCTGGCGCTTCTGCAACAGAACAGTTCTAATTTGTGGCACTGAAGTGAATACTTGGAGTAAACCTAACAAGCAACATCAAGAAAATGTATCAGACATTAACTGCTTCAGAATTAACAATGTCTTTGCAAATGCAGACATAGGCACTGCTTTAAAGATGTGGCAAATTTTTCACAGGGTGGTTCAATTTGAAATTGAGTCTTTGGTAATAGAAAAAAAAATATGTTTGATTCTGAGCTGTGTATCTTGTACTTTTAATAGTTATTTAATGCCTACCATACTGATTCCTTGTTTTCCAAATGTACAGATAAGATATGATGACCTTGATGTTAGAAGTCATTATGTAGTACTTTGAAATTATTTTACTTGTTGCATCAAAAATACCTATGGTATATGTAGAAAACCAAGACAGGGTGTCTCTCTCCTTTTCTACCAAGCTGCCATCTCAGCAGAACTGACATTTTAAATCCTTTCTAGCAACACATAGAAGATAAATAATAGTGTTCTGTTGCATGAAACACTGCACTAAGTTGATAAGGTTGTATCACCTATCTGTCCCAAAGCAAAGGGTCACATTGAGAATATGCAGGATATTGTTACATCTGAGATGTATTGTTTGGGTTGGTTTGGGGTTTTTTGTTGTTTTTTTTTTTTCAGTCATACTAGAAATAAGCTGTTTTAAATAGATATTACTGATTAGGTAGCTTATCTTCAGGAAATTAAATAGTTTGAGACTGACAGATCTGTGATAGCATTTAAGAGAGAGGGAATCAATTAACATGACGCATGGGCAGTGCTGTTCAGAGTCTGGTGTCACTGTTTAAAAAATGAAATGCAATCCTGCCTTTGCTTCCTACAGCCATGGAGAAATACAACACTCTAGGATGCTCTAGGATGCTTAGATCCTTTAGGGATCTAAGACAATAATAAACGAAAGAACAGCTTGCTAGTGGAAGATACACTGTTGTTGCAAATACATAAAGGTACAGATTTTACCTGACAATCAAGAAAGATAAAAAGGCAAAGGAAGGCATAGATACATCATTGTAAATTCTTGGTTCTTGTTAATAGGCAACTTCATGCTGCTGATCACCACCCTCAGTGCCCATCCATTCAGCCAGTTTTCAACCCACCTCGCTCTTTTCTCACCTAGCCCAAACATCAACAGCTTGTCTATGTGGATCTTATGGTAGACAGTGTCAAAGGCCCCACTTTCCCCTCATCTACCAGGCCAGTCATGTCATTGCAGAAGTTTATCACGTTCATCAAGCATGACCCCCTTTGATGAATCCATGCTGACTACTCCTGATGATTTTTCAGTTGTTCATATGCCTGGATGCGGTTTCCAGGACCAGCTGCTCCATCACCTTCACAGGGAATGAGGTGAGGCTGACCAGCCTGTAGTTCCCTGGTTCCTCCTTCTTGCTTGTCTTGGAAATAGGAGTGACATTTACTTTCCTCTGGTCTTCGGGCCCTTGTCCCAGTCGCTATGATTGACCAAAGATTAACCAGAGTGACCTTGCAGTCACATCTGCCAGCTCCCCCAGCACTGGTTGGTCCTACTCTTCTGCCAGTGCCTTACTTTTGGCCTGGCAATCTCTGCTGTTTCACATGCCCTGCAGCAGATATTGAACACCAATCTGCACCGTTTCATAATCAATTCAAGGCTGAGTTTCTGCAGATTTTGAGGGCATCTAAGGGCACTGAACTCCCACAGAATTCAGTGGGGTTTGACGGTGCGCAGACCTTCTTCATGGACAGACCTCTAAAACAACACTCTTGCTTTTGCTTGAGCCAGAACTTGATTCTAGCACAGAGGTACAACCATCAAACATACAAATTCAGATTCCGTGCTAGTGTAAAATGACATGCTAACTGCTTTATCTTCAACTGATAAATTAAATGGGAAGATCTCTAGTGATAACCAACCCTGGAGTGTAGTCTTGAGATAAATTTTGCAATTTTACTAGTTCCTATTTAGGTTACAGTGATCTACAAAATGTGTAAAAGCAGATAGAGAAAAAAAATAATTGCTCAGTATATAAAAGACAAAAAAGAATACCACCACTATTTGAGATCCTGTGAATCATAAATTTTAAACAGTTTTAGAAACTATATAGCATCTTTCTGCAGTAGTCCAGAGACAGAACACTGATCTATTCAGTGAATATATAGAATGGAGAAATACCCATTTATACCAAATACCAAAAATAGGAACCGAGCAGAAGAGGTTCAGAATGGAACTTGGATTTCTAAATTGAACATGTAATGAAAATTCTAAATATATATCTTAAATTCTGTCCACTATGCTTTATGAATATCAGTTAGAAAAAGAATGTTTAGCTTATGCTGGGAGAAAAACAAAAAAAGGAGGAAAATCTGTGCAGGTTTTATGCATAATGGGACCATTGAGTCAACTTTTATCAAACATGAAGTCTCTACAGGTTTTGCAGAAGCAGGAATGGTTTATAAATGTCCTCAGTTATTGTTGCTGTTTGGGTAAAGTCCAGAGAATTTACTTGTATGATTTCTGATAGAAATTTGGGTTTCTCTAAATCCAAAATTGCTCTTAGAAACCTCTTAATATCCTACCTTTATTGTTCATTTTCAAAACTATGTGCTTATTGGTTAATATTTGACTGAGTGATTTTTGAGTTTTATCATTTTATTGCTACAAAAGTCAGTATTTACCTGCAACAACTTCACAGTATACATATATATTGGAATACCTGTCTGCATAAACATAGTGATTTCTCTGTGCCGTATTCCACTGTAAATAGCAAGGAGTGAGTATCCTCTGAAATAGCTGGTGTAATGCAATGATCTCAGTGAAACTGTGTAACTCAAAAGTTAATGGAAATTCTTTCAGTCAAGTTCTTTTCTCCATTTTCTCTTTCGCCTGGTTGGGAGTGTTGCAATGAAGTTTTTCTGGGTTCTGCTAAAACGTAATCTGAAAGAACTGTCCCGCACACACAGTGCATGGAAATGAAAGAATGTGCAGGTCAGAAAAGACAGGGTATTTGCTTTTTGCTCTGTATTTAAGGCCTCAGCACTTCAAAGTAACCATTAAGAAGTCCTGATTACTGCCAGCAGAGAAAATTGATGATTTTGGACAGATTCTTTGGGAAATTTAGCTGCAAGGATCTATAAAATGTCTACCCAGAACATACAGACTGTGATTTGGGTTTGTTGGTTGGTTGGTTGGTTTTCTTTTGGTCACAGTTTGGGCAGATTTTCAGCATAATAAAGGCATGTTTTCTAACAAAATGCTCACCGTCTTGCAACCTTTGTGTTCTTGAGCCAAGTAACAGGAACTTCTCCCAAGATTTTGCAAGAATTTTTTTTTATAATGTTAAATAAGGTGATGCTATTATAACTTAATACGCAGACATGACTGTACTTTTTTGACTGAAATAAAAACAATAATTATGAAGTCAATCTGAGTAATTTACTTGACATTGATACTGTTTCTAGTATATGTACAGAAAATGAATTTCAGTAATGGGAGTCAGATCCCATAATGTCTGGTTACATTAAGAACCTCACCTGGAATGTACTAAAACAATTTTGATGTAGAAACTCTTAATCACATAACTGCGTTTCCTAATACATGCATCTAAACTGAATCTTATTTAGCTCCCAGATTTGGGGTTTTTAGCATTATAAGTCTGGGTGTATAATTTAGACCACCCTTACGCTGAGTTGTCCATGTTGTTCCTAATACTCATTATAAACCTTCCTTGTCCATTAATGTGTGGACTACAAGTCACTTGGGTGCATATATGAAAATATTTCTGGCAGGAGTTGGCGCTTGCTTGTGATTAATAGATTTAATATTTGGTTCCCTGGTAGGAATGTAGATGATGCTTCAGGTTATTAATATACTTCTAACATAGATGTTGTCTATGGCAACAGGTGTTACACTTTGATCATTTACTTCCATTTGCTTGCTGTTCATCTTGATCAGTTTAGGCCATTTGCCATTTGATTACATTATCTTTTGATCTACTTCAGAATTCTCACCCACGTAAATGTATTTTAATGTCAAATCAGCTTTGTGCCCTTATTTATAATTTCTTTAGTTTTTCCCTGTAAAAATATGACAGAACTATATCAAATATCAAGCTTTACTTGAATGGCTTTTATATGTCAGTCTTTGTTATGAGAAATAATTGATTTCTAAAATATTATGGAAACTTTCAAGGTCTGGTGTAAATGGGCCCCTTTTCTGCTACATTTTCTGATCTATTGCAATGCCCGTCAAATTGAAATGAGAGGTCTGAAGAGCTGTGGCATTCATCCCAGACTTAAGTGTTCATCACCTGTCTCTGGGAACGTAATCCATATGCTTGACTGCCTCCCAGCCCACCCAAACATTGGGAAAATTCTGAGATTCATTCCTATTTCAGTATTTATAATGGGCATTATTCTGAGTTTTGGAGTTTTTAAATTAACAACAGGGACATTTGATGGAAGAAGGCATGCTTTCGAGCACCGACTTCTGCATAACCCTAAATACCTCTGTGAAACTAGAAGTCTTTCTTTGACAGGGCTGAAGAGCTAAGTTAGGAGGACATTGCTTTAGCATGTTATTTTTCTTTTTTATCCAGAAATTGTGTAACGTGAAGTGTATAAACTCTTGCTCATCTAACTTTGCAAGTAGTAGTAGATTGCAGTCAAAGTGACTTTCTTGTTTCCTGGCTCTGTGAAACTTATTTTTCTGGTGACACGATGACACATCTTCAACGGAAAGTGTAAAATGTGCTTCTTCTCCCTCAGTCTGTACGCAACAATATTCTGTTCTGGGATGTGGGAGCTCAGGGTTCAGACCCCTCTGGCTCTCACTTGTAACCTCAGCTATCACTTCAGGCCCTTCAGGCATCTCCTGAAGTGACTCACCTGTCACCTCAGCTAACAGGGATTCTGCTGAGTTTGTTCCCTAGCATATCTTTAGGCATTTAAGATATCTGAAGCACCTCAGCAAATTTGAACAGAGCTTTCCTGAGTTGTTCTCTTGAACTTAAGCTTCTTAGAGCTGTTAAAACTCTTTGGGGTACATTTGGGCACATAAATGCTTTGAGGAATGTCCACCTGTCTTTGCTGACCCTCATCTAGATAGAGATTGCCATGCTTTGGAAAAAGCCATCAGTTGTAGATTTAGTCTTCATTCTTTAAAACTCAATCATGATTGCTTTTCAATAATTTTAGATGCATTCACCAGTATACCACTGGCAACTTTCCAGAGTTTGTCCCCGGAAGCTTTTTTTGAAATTTGTATAACTTGAACTTTTTTTTTTCTCACTCGCAGAGTAATTAGTGTTGGCTTATTATCAAAAAACATAAAATCAGGTAGAACAGTCCCCATGTCTGCTGTTGTGATTGATTGCTCAGTCTCATTCACCTCTGAAGCTCTCCTAAATCTGTATATTGTTATAAGAACAAGATGAAAAGAACTCAAATGAAGGTTCAGATGAGAAAAATATCTTTGGTTTAATATTTGATCACTCAGACTGGTAATGCCACTTTTGTTATGAAGGTCACTAAATTCAAATCACCAAAGTTGCAACAGGTGGCCATTTTGCAACTCTGATGAGTGTTCTTTATGGGTTTAGAGAAAGAGATAAACTGCACCAGGATCGCTCCTCAAGCTTTGTTCACTGTAGTGACAGCTGACTTATGTGTATGTATTTATTAACTAGGACTGATGGTTGCTTTTTAAAAAGTGCATAATTAAAAATTCAGTTGTTCAATAGCTGCTTTCGAGAATTCTCACATTCTTTAGTTTCGCTTTTCACGCAATTATTGCCTCCAGAACAATTTCAACCATCTTTCTCGTGGCTTTCATTTCACATATTAAGAATGAGAAGAATCTACTTAGAACAATTTATACTTTGAGTCCTTTGTTTCCATTCTTACTGATATGCTAGGAAATTAAAAAGTATGGATTCACACAGGGTTGCATTAGCAAAAAGCATGTCCACTTCTTTCATGTTTTTCACAATGGACTAGTTTTTGGCATTGAAATTGCTATAATAACTTTTCCCTTTCACAAGGCAATTGAAATGTATATTATAAATTGTTTCATGAAACACTTTTGAAGCAGAACTTCACAGCTGGGCATTATGAAATATGTTTTAGAGAATAACAGTGAAATAGAAAATTACCATAGAAAAAAAGACTTGTTTTTTTCCTGTATTGGCATTAGTTGTTGTCAAATTGGATCTGCGTTTTTCTCTCCTGCTACAAGAGCACCAAGTTTGAAGATGCTCAAGTGAAGAAAACAATACGACTGTGTATTGGTATCAGGTAAAACCAGAAATGAGTATTAGCCTTTGGATTTCCACGTCTTCTTGCTGGAGTTTCAGTTGTCTGCTACTTACAGTTCAGCAGTGGGTTAGAACATGAAAGATTTGTCCCATTCCTCTGGAGAAAGAAGCTTTAATGATCTGAGGAAGTTTAAAGTGGTTAAGAAAAGTTCAGAAAACTTGTGCCAGAAAGCTCACAAAGTTTATATTCTTTGCAGCGGAAAATATTCAAGACCAGAGAACTTTTAGCAGGATTCGGAAACAAATACTATAAGATCCTGAGCAAAACATTTATTTTCATCTTCCTTTAACTAAAATTTTGAAAAAGAAAAACAATATAGAAGCCAGAATAAAACCTCTACCAGTTTAAGAACAGTATTCAGAAAAGAAGAGAAATGTGCCTGAGTCAATATTATTGTTTCTTTTCTGTCATTAAATAATACAAGTTAAAAAATACTGGCAAAAACACTGCTCTAGAATTAATTACCCGTGACATTCACTGCTGGACAAATGATCAACCTGTATCATAGAAAGCAACATACAAGCATTATATTGACCCCATGACTTTCCCTGGAGCATATCCCTGCATAAATGCATCCAAACAAAACAAACAGCACCTCCACAGCCTCTTCTGTCTGAAAGAAACTGGTGCTTTCCCTACATTTCCCTGCATTAAATTTCCACCTGGGTGGTGCCAATGGCAGTGCGTGCCCTGAGCCCTTGGCCGAAGGATGGGTGGCTGTCCAAGCGGGGCAGCGGAATGCAGGGGTGGGAGAAGGAGGACTGATGTCAAGTAGTTACCACAGCAACAGGAAGGGTACCAGCGGTGGGGGAGCAGAGGTGGGAGTGTTACCATGGCAACAGATGGAGCGCCTTCCTCACTTAGGTTGGAGATGCAGCTGTCCTTACTTCTAATTACCTGCCCAGTGTTGGGGGATTTAGGCACAATGTACCAGAATTGCCTGCATTATCACCTACACATTTCCTAGATGTATTACTATTCCATGTCTAGTTAGAAAGTGAAACTGCACTGGAGAATGAGTATTTTTCCCACACAAGCTACATCCATTTTAATCTCTTTTGATTGATGACAGTATAACCAGTTCACAAGTAGTAACACAATTACTTTTTATTATTTCTAATATAGTGTAAAAATTATGTTCCGGTATCAGTTATTAATCCTGCAGTGTTAGAACTGATGCGGAGTTAGGGAGTGAGTTTACACTGTGTTAGGGAGTGAGTTTATCTTACACATCATTACATGACTATATTTCATTTTCCCTAATAAGATTTGCAAGGTGGATCTTACAACTTTTTGTTTAGGTTTTTCTTTTTTTTTTCCTAATGATATAAGTTATTGAACATTTCTAATAGGCTCCTTTTGAATTTCCTCACACTGGTGAGTGATGGAGTTTGTGAGTACAAGAGGAATGTGCTCATACAAAACTGATAAGAACAGCCCGGACTCCTGAAATTGCTATCATTGAATGGCCCAGTGAATGGCAATCAGCCATCTGCTATTTCATCTGGTGTCACTTTCCCCCCAGACTAGGAACAATGAAGAATTACCAATGTCAGTAGGTGATTTAATATGAGTCTCATCTCTAAAAAGAATGGACTGACATCTAGGAGTAGTTGGAATTTGATCAAGTTTGGCTTGAGAAGTAGGGTCTTAAAGGCACACAGAGCTATTTTGAGTGTCAAACCACCTAATACAGGAAGGGTTGGTAGGAAGTATGATCTGGATGAGCAGAGCCCAGGGATTACCTTGGAGCCACGCACAAACCAGATCAAAGTCAAAAGCAAAAAAAAAAGCCCAGGAGGTGAAGAAACTGAAGCAATGATAGGCCTCCAGATACTTACCTTTTGAAATGCCTCTGTGCTTGTGTTATGAAGCCTAGATGAAGTCTGAAGACATTTGCCTGCTGTATTTTCCTCTGAAGAGGTAAGCTGTGAACTGGAGTGTCCTCAGCTTTGAAATGTGGGAAGGCTAGGCTCAGCCTGCTGAAGGCAGCCAGCACAGTCTTAGGGGCTGTATATTTCAAATATAGAGTTTCAGCCTCCCCTCCAAGCATGCTTCCAGTAATGCAGAAGGAGAGAGGGTCTGGTTTTGCCTGAACCAGCAGTGCAGAGGGGTGAGGGGCTGCCCTGGCTCCTCTGGAGGCCAAGAGCAAGAAAGACTTGAGCACAGTGGAGGCTCTCATTGCAGAATGTCTCTCCATGCCTAGGTGGCAAAACAGTCTTGCTCTCATTTTTAGATTGGTTCAACATTTGCGTTTCTCTCAAATGCAAATGAGGGATTTTACAAATAAGCTTTTTCTAGTACTTTGTGCACAGTTGTCTTTTTCGTGCATCATTTTGTTTAATGATAGTAACACTTATTCACATCCTGTGGATACAGGCTATACCCTATGGATACAGGCTATAACTCCCTCGCTCACTATTGCTTCATTTATTTACTTGATTTCTGTCATCCAGCTCTTTAAACTTTCCTTTTGGATCCTATTTGTGTTCTAGTGAATTTAGACTTTGTGACCTGGGCATGTCTATTCTGCTAAATCACAGATGCCCAGGGACTAATACTTGTCCCCAAGACTGAGTGGTACCAACTGGTATATGTCTACACTTCTTAATTTTAAGCTGTCTGTGTGGCAGATTTACCTTGAAAGGAACAGGGTAAGGAAATCAGCTGCCAGGGAAGCAACGTGGATGACTGGGTGTGCAGTACTTGAGCTATGTTTGTAGTCTCCGTTTATTTAGCCGTTTGTGCTTCTTTTGAGGAGAAGCACAACAAATGCATGACTGTATGTTTTTATTTATTTTGAGCCTTGAAAATGTTCACTGGTGGGTGGCAGGATGGTTTCAAGTGGGAGAGGTTTTGAAAGAATGGAATTTAAATCCCTGGTGAGCTGTGGTTTTCCTGCACAGCCCTGGAGAAGACACCAATGCCCTCAGTATCTCAGCTTCTGAGAAAGAAAAATAAGGTTATAGCTTTTTAATTTTCCTAACCAGACTGTTATAAGGACAAAGTAGCAACTTGGACACTGTACTAGAGTGGTATGTGGATTCTTAAGATACAACTTCAGCCTCAGGACATACACTAAAACTGACACTGGATGGGGGGAACAGTTGGAACAGGACTTTTACCAACCTTATTTTGCCACCTACTTCCTTATAATGTGCTCCTTACCATCTTTCCTCTCACTCATGATTCTCTGTAAGCCCCTCACTGTACGTCATCTGTCTGTTTTTTTCACAACTGCAACGTGTCCCATTCCTTTGCAGTTATTTTTGTGCTAAGAGGACAGTACACATAAAATCATCATGGTAACCTCTGATTTTCTAGCTTGCCAATGGCATAAAGGTTGTTTCCAAATGTTCTTCCACTTCTTTGGTCAAAAGGCCCTCTCTTCATCATCAAAACAAACTCTTCAATTGAGAGATTATGTGCATAAAGTCTTATTGTATCCCATCTCCAAGACTGCATTTATTTTTGTGAACAGGGAAATTTAGCTTCTGCTTTGAGTAAGTTATCACCTCAAGAACTATGTTTATGAAGTTGATGCATCTTTTGTTTTAAAATGTGAATACTAGTGAGTATCTTTATAATTTGTTTTATATTTCTTTCAGATATCAAGTTTTCTTAGGAGACCTTAATAGTGTACCTTATTATATTAAGTACAGCGATTAACATATGTTTGCAGACTTTTTATTTTCTCTTTCTTTGTTTCTTCTGTTCAGTTATTATTCATTTTTATTTCTTTACTATTTCCACAGGAGCTAAGCTTGTCCTTGTGTGTTTGTCTTACTAAATTTGCAAGTTAACAACCTTGGTTTCTTACCGCATCAAATTGTGCGTTTGAAATATCTTTCTCTCTCTCTCCCTCCATCTGAAATAAAACCCAGTCTGACTGCTGTCTTAGTAAAGTCTTAAATTACAGGTCAGAGTGGGCACTGCACTTTCACTGTCAATCCAAACAACATTGTTGCTTCCAGCAGCAATCTCTTTAGGAGTGGCTATTCTGATTAGTATTTGGAGTTACACTGCCCACCAGACAGCAGTGACCAAAAGTCTGCCCACTGCAATGTATTGCCCTCCTCTGCTTCCCCTTCAACTTCCTGCATGCTTTGGACATCCCTAAGGTGGCCCAGTTTAAGAGCATACCTTTATGTCCCATCAAAGACATAGCTTCTCATCAGGCCCTGTCTGCAAGAGGACACGAACTCTAGCCCTCTTGGCGCACCAAGAGAAGAGGCAGTGGAAGTGCAGTTGTGGCGCAATCCGGTTGTATTTGGGAATGCTTTAAGAGAAACGGAGGTCCACAGAAGAGTCCCGAAAGAAATGGGAAGTAGTGATATTCAGCAAGAATGAAGAATGTTCCTCCAAAAGGGATGGAAGGAGAATAGATCTTCGGCTGCTTTTCTAAAATGAGCTGCATACTTTCTAATTTCATGCTGTGTTTCTAATTGTGGAATGGTTGATCGAACCAGAAGAGACAATCCGTCAGAGCAGGGCAAGGAGGAGGCATGAAGGGATCTCTGGGGATGGGCCAACAAAAACATCTTCAGCCCTTCCTTTCACTGAGTGTAAGAAGTTATTTGGAATACAGCAGGACTGGAGGTAGCCTCCAAGGAGCCAAAATAGGTGCAGTGAGACAGATAAATATTTTCTCAGGGAAAGTAAATGCTACGTGCTAATTGCATGGGGGGGTGTGTGTGTGTGTGTGTGTGTGTTTGTTTTTTTTTTTTTAGTGTGATGTTAGCTGTCTTTCACTCTTTATAATAGCCAGAAATCAGTGAAATAATCTCCTAAAGCAGTCAGAGGGCAATGCAATAGTGAAGAAGGCAAGCTTCCATTTCCATTCTCTGAGACTCCTGCTGAGGCAGTGATGAGAAGAGTTTGGCTTTTTTTGACTCAAAGTGTTCAGCTATGAAGACAATTGTGACTGCTTGCTGAAGTATTTTGCAAGTGTTATTTAACCTGAATAACCATTATACCGTGGTGACAATCTCAATGTTGACTTTGCTTCTTTTATTGTATTTTCTCCATGTAACCATCATGCTTGTAACTTTGTGAAAGTATCAAAGCAAATTCTCACAAAAGAGCAAGCTATTCGAAGTATTTCTAGGCATAAAACCATTTGGAAAGTTTTCAAAGATATAAATATTACTACTGCTGTAAATCTAATCATTCTGTGTTTGGGTTTTTATATTTATTTGGGGGGTCTTTTGAAGATACAGTCTCAATGCTGCTGGAAGAGATAAACTCAGATTAAGAAAAGAAAAATGGTCAAAAGCGGGGAAGTGTTTCCTGAGCAATTCCACCTCTCAGAGACTATTAGGAATAAAAGTAGGAACTGGAGGGGGAGCAAGAGCACAGACAGCAGAAACAAAGGAGGCTGGTGGAAAATGGGAAGATGAGCCATGATATGCCATCCCTTATGCCCCCAAAACCTGGTGGTGTATGTAGTGTGAAGTAAATGTCCCCCATTTGGCTCCTGAACAGCCTCTGAAATGAAGCTCCACAAAGGCAGAGATAATTCAGTGAAAGTTACAGGCATCTCTAATGGTGCTACTCCACTCATCCCAAGCTGTACTGAAAGCACAATTCTGTGAGAATTATTGTCCTCACAGAAAACTTGTGTTACCACAAGGATTTTGAATGTACGCTGCATATGAAATATGCTGTTTATTTTACCAGCTTTCCTTCAGCAAGCTTTATTTCTTTCTTTCCACGTTATTTCCACAAAATGAGTGTGTAGGATTAAAAATGGTTTCACTGGACAACTATAGACCATTTCACTAGTTTCAGTTCCTTTCCACAGGATACCTGAGAGATTTTTACCAGTTTTTGAAACTAGAATGCAACTTGCATACATGGTGCAAAACCAAGCGGTATCTGTCAAGCAGTAATGCTAAGGTAACATTTTACACCTTCCAGTGCTCTTCCGGCATCACCATATTTCCTGGCTTTTTATAATCTATACACCATGCAATCTGGGGAACAAACAGGATGCATCATGTAGCAATTGCTGTGGGAGTAGTTATTTCCATCAAGATCAAAACTAGGCATGAGCACAGCCTGTACCTCTTCAAATGATCGAAAGCCTGTTCAGAAGATGTTCCATCTAAAAAAAGGGCAGTCCTCTCCTCCTTCTAACCCACTTATCCAAGGTAAGACCTGATGACTCAGGGAAGCTAAAGGTGGGCTCTGCTCCCTAGAATTACTCTTTGTGTTTTGATATCAGGTGTGTGAAAGTTCCGGTTCAGGAAGGGGGAGCCACTCATCCCCTATTTCAGGGAGCATTTCTTCTTTCACTCATCTGTCACACAAGTAAAGGGGTGGCTGAATCAATCAGGATGGCCCTTTGCAGGGTAATCTTGGGCAATTCAGCAGTGAGTTGAAAGGCCAGAAAAAATTATTCTTTTATTGAAAATTAACTTCAAACTCCGAAAAGATTACCCTCACTTAATGTTCTTTAAGTGCATCAAATTGAAAAGTAAATAAACAGATATCATAGGTGTTGCTTTAATGTTTGGGACATTTCCTATTAAAACAGAGTGTCTCAAAGTCTTCTCTTTGTACTTTTAATCAAAGCATGGCAAGGGCATAGAGAAAGAACATTTCTGGGCATGTTCACCTGTGGTCTATAGCTGAGTGCAGAAAGAGGGAGACTCCCACCCTTCAGAGATTTTACTCCCATTTCTCTGCTGTTTCCCTGAGCAGCACTGTCCCATGTCTCAATCTTAAACCAAAATGCTTAAGATTTCTGTGAGACTCTACATGTAAAGGGTTCTAGCATTATTATTTTTTTTAAACATAACTCATACTGCATGGTTTGGACTGAAATATAAAAGGGCAATTTATTTTTTTACTTATTTCCAGAGCAGTTTAAGAATTAGAAATAGGATGGCACGCTTTGGTGAAGTCGAGTCTTTTGGTAACTGAAGTAACTTTTAAGCCTTAGAGAGTTTATTAGAGTAGTTTCAAGCTTATGGGAGCAGTTTTTGTGGTGTGTTGGCATGATATACAAGGGGTGCAGAGAGCACAGAATGATCATAGTCTAAACTGGACTCTATTTAGGTATTTTCAGCTGATCAAGTACTAGCCTCATACAAATTTAATTAAAGCGCCTCACTCCAACAACGATCAAGATATAGGCTCTACAGTTAAAAACAAAACCAAAACCAAAACCAAACCTTTTGGAAGAGTTAGAGAAATGATTATTAATTGATCAGAAAAGATAGCAATAGTTGCCCAAAAGCTTCCTGCATTATACGAAAATGGAGTCTTGAGGTGATGGTGTATTCTCTGGTAGGCAATAGTAAGAACCCGGAAAGTATCATGCAAGAAATTTTTGCTTTTTTTCCAAGGACAATACTCTTAACATTGTTGTTGTTGTTGTTACTGTTGTTGTGAGGAATTGTAAAAATCCAGTAAATGAGAAGGCTGCAGCAGAAGCAACAAAGGCATACCATACTATTATCCATAGTCATTCAAATAGATCAACCAACTGTGACAGCCAATTGAGTTGTATTTTCCAGGATTAACCCACAGCTAAAATGATACATCATGGTAGGAGAAAAGCTTCATGTATTGCCAACAACATGCTAGCTCCTCTTTTGACTGAGAAAACAATGAAAGACTTGGTTGAAAGGCATATATTTTTCTCTGTGACTACAGATGCCTCAAACCATGGCACTTTCAAGGTGTTCCCAATCACTAATCATCCCCACACAGCTGAAGGGCAAATAATTCACTGCTGGCTTGATTATTTTCAAGGCACTAATGAAACCACATGAGGAATATTTGAAATGTAAAAAAAAACATGATAAAATCAAGTAGTTGGAACCCTGGCTATGTACAGTTATTTGCAGCTCATGCTGTTATTAACTTTGCATTTTGTCCCCCTGTCCAGAAATCAATAGAAAGTAAGAAAGAAAAATCATCTCTAGCTTGTTGCTCTGTACATAATCACAAAACAGAAAAATAACATCTAATTAAAGAAAAGAAAACAAAGACATTTCACTCAGAGGTACACATTAGCTGCCAGGAACTAGGCTTTATATTTTTATATGATCAAACAAAATACAAATAAACTGATTTAATTTTACTGAAAACCATTAGTCTTTCTAGAAACAGTAAAAACTACTGACAATTTAATTTTTTTTTAAAGGTCTGATGTTATTCAGTTAGAGATTCAGCTGAGTAGTTGTGTATGTCAGGAGTCTTTATCTGGGAAACATTTTTGCTCTTGCTTACATTCTCACTCACATTCTTGTGCTTTCAATTTCTTAAAATTGTTTATTAAAAAAGCATTTTGCTTATGTACTCAGACTTGAACAGATTGTGGAATTCTCAGATTCCATTTCAATAAAGTTCTTAAGTGTGGGGAATTTAGGTTATACATGTAACATGCTTTATGAATTTACTTTTAAAGCCAAACATGATTAAATCTTTTAAAATTGAAAAGAAATTATTCTTTTATCAATCCCTTCAAGTTTATAATGGAATTTTACATCAGAGAAATGTTATATTCTTTCAGAAATATGTGATACACAAAAGGAAATAAAATTTTCCTAGAATTTTCCTTCATGTTACCATGTAGACCTATTTTTCCTCGTACCCTTGCCCCTTCTTCTCAGGGAGAATGTGTTTTCGGAAGCATGTCTGCTCTGTAGTGTACCTTCAGTTAATGTAGCCAGGCACAGTATGAATATGTGGTATAAGAAGGAAAAATCTTGAGCCTGTTCTGGTAGCAGGGCTACCTGTCAGACAGGAAAACTTAGTGAGAGAACACTTTACTGTGCATAATCTTGGCATGACTTCATGGAGAACATAGTTTCACCTTTCTGCCACTGGGGAGAAACCTTGTTGAATATTTTGCTGGTTTTTATGTCTTCTTGTGTTCATTATGCTAATCAATGGTTGTTGCCAAAAATTAAACAGGGAAAGGAAGAATCAGAAGGATATTAGCAACATTTCTTGTGCAGTCATAGAACAGAACATAAACAACAGTATTAGAGTTGTAGGTGCTTCATCTGAGGCATCATTTTGTTGAAACCTTGTGTCCTGCCTGAACTCTCTAAGTACAGCCATTACATTTCATAAAGGTCTTTGAACACAAGCATTAGTCTAAATGGCAGGTAGCGAATGAAAAGCATTCCCTTCTTATACTACCATATTATATTGAACTCTATACGAGACCAACATAGAAAGCTTTTTTCTGGCAGTTTCTTGTTGGATGCTGTATGTTGGAGACCACTGTACCAGCTTTAGGCAAAGCAGTATGTGGAAGTCATTGATTTCCCTGGGAACTGAGTATCTGTTGTCAGTGAAGATAAAGGTAGTTTTCCTGAAGCGTGCACAGACTTAGCTCCATTAGAAGTCAAAATCTAAGTAGCAGTTTCGAAAGTGACCTCTGTTCCTTCCTAGTAGAGTGAATAGATGCATTTCATACCCCATTATCTGCTTGGTTGAAGACTGAAGCAATTACAAAGATTAATGTAAAAGATGTACAAAGTCAACATTCACTTCTAAAAAGGATTAATGAAAAGAATAAACAGAATAAAATTGCAATTCAGATATTAAATGGAAATGTGCATTTCTTTTTATTGGCAAAATTTTGGATTTGTTTTGTAGTTTGCACATTCTGACTGAACATTGTAAATATTTTAAATTTAAAAAATAGGGGTAACACATTGAAAAAGTGAATGCAACTAATTTTGAACAACTTTGATTGACTTTTAAAAATGTTGCTTTGATTTTTGTGACCTGTTTACAAAGAGAAATATGCATTTTTTTAAGAACTAAATAACTGAGAAGATCTGTGAACCACTTAGTATGAGCTGAAATGTTTTTATTAAGGTGAATGGAGTTACAGTGGCCCATTGCAGAGATATTTTGAATGTTGATCATTGCTGGCATGTTGTAGGTGCAGTAATAAGTAAAGAAGATGCAAAATGGGAGTTGGACAATGGTGTTAGCATGGCCCTGCTTCTAGGCTAATGTAGTCTCTTTTTCAGCCAGAGTGTTTGCCAGGATGGAAACCACAATGTTACATCTGTGTTGCTTCTGGTGCCTACTTTGTTCAGACCTGGCTTCAGTACCTTCTCAGGACACTGTAATATGAACCTTAAGGGCTTTCTTTCCTTTGGTGGGGTAGAAATCCTAAATATTCTAAATCCTAAAATCCTAAATATAATTAAATGTGTATGATCTGCTAGAACTGAATTATGGCTGGTCCTAAATTTAGTCAAAATAAAGCATTCATATAAAATAACCTCAAATATGAATATCATGCAAAAACGTGTCCTGTAAAAAGACAGCACTATCATTAGCCAGCTGCATACAAATGGTCTTTGATTCTATAAATACCGTTTCTCACATGTGAGCTAAAAAAAACAACTTTACTCACTCAGCATTTGGACAAAGCCGTAGACATGTCTGACATATTCTTCTCTATAGAAGCTGAGCATGCCAAATTCTTGTCACTGGACTTTCACGAACTACAGTGATATAGAGTTGAGTGTAAAGAAACAAGATCAGCACTCTACCATCTTAAACTTGGTGCGTGAAGGTGAATATTTAGAGCTAGGTAGCAATAAGAGTATGATGTGTACATTACACTGCATCCTTTAATTGTGTGGAGATGTGCAACTTTGGCTCATCAAGATGAAAGAAAAGTCTCTTCAGATTCAAAACTGTCAGCTTCTCTGAGAAAATAATGCTAATACTACAATGAAAAACGATAATGAGTTAGGCTATGAAGAAAAATGGTCCTTAATGCCTTTGGTGGCTGGGCTTTAATTCCTAAGGTGATCTATTACCTGGTATTTGGATACACACTAGCACCACTTATGCACCTATTGATCATTTTCCATCTAGAGATGATAGGCCCAGAGTGTGTTTTGGACTAGGTTTACAGTGCCAGTGAATTAGGTTTCCCAGTGTTATAATATCAGCTTTGGAAAGATGACCTGCCAGAAAGGTAATAGCGCAGGAGAACCAGATGGCTCTTAGCAAAAACACTGTATTCAGAATACAAGCTCTTCTATCTATCTATAAATAAAAAAAAAAGCGTACTGATTGTATAATAGCATTTCTTTTTTACACCTTCCCTTTAAAAATTCAGGAATAGAGAAACAAAAATGCAGTAAAAGCAAGTTCAGAGTGATCAAAGGCAAAGACATACCAGATTTTCCACACAACCATAATTCTCCTTTGTCCAGACATACCAGAGGACTGAAGGAGATGGTTTCCTCTGGGTTATCCCCAGCTCTTGTATTAGCCTGCATTGCAGAGCATATGCTTTGTGTCACATCAGCAAACACCATCCCTGTCATGGATGCAGCCATCCCTGAGAATCTGAGAGGGTCTTTCATTACACAGCCAGATGGCCATTTCCACAGGGTTCAAAGGTAGACCAGTTTGGAAAGAGGGAGAGGAACATAAGAAAATGCAAATATGACCTTTACCAGCCTCCAGAGTCTGGAATTCGCAATTCAAATACTGTGTTTTGCACAGTTTCTTCCGTGCGGTATTAAATGCATAAGTAGTGTGCGTTTGTGTGTTCACCTGCACCATTTTGTCTGTTTGCCCATATTTCTGCTTATACCTACTATGACTGCTTACCTACAGAAACACAGCAGTAAACATGGAGTGAAAGAAAGGATGAGATTTATGTAAATTATGATATTAGCCTATTCAGGGCAGTAAGCTAGTGACCACTCAGCTCTTAGCATTTGGGGTACATGAGGTAAAGAAGCACGAGCGTGTTTTTTCAGTTTTGCTGCAGTGTGACCTGAAAACGAGTGGCTGAACAATTGGTAACCAACAGAGCAATCAATTTATTGAATTTACACCCCTCCCTGCCTGCAAAAGGCATTGCCATAATGAGGGGGATTTACCACTCTCCACCTTACATGTGTTGCTCCTGTTCATCTTTCACACTTTTTTTATCAGTCTGCCCTGACACAAAGAAGTCTCTGCAAATTGTATCTTGTAGCTGTGACTGTTCAGAAACAGTGGAAAAGAACGTGCTAATGCAGAAATTATTATGGCATAGGACCAAGGCAAGTGAGTTGTTTGGCCTGCTTTCTAAAGTAGCTAGAGGAAAAGAAAAAGAAAAAAAAAAAAAAAACAAACAAAAAGAAAACATTCTTCATTGACCCCTTACCAGAAAAAAGACATTGAGATGCTGGAGGGGGTCACCTCTTGTAATTTTAAGCAGAGCTGAAAGTGAAGGCTCCCTGAAAGTGGTCATCCCCCTGTACTCAGCACTGGTGAGGCTCCACCTTAAGTACTGTGTCCAGTTTTGGGGCCCCTACCACAAAAAAGACATTGAGGTGCTGGAGTTGCTGGAGTGGGTCCAGAGAAGGGCAATGACACCGGTGAGGGGTCTGGAGAAGAAGTCTTATGAGGAGAGGCTGAGGGAGCTGGGGTTGTTCGGTCTAGAGAAGAGGAGGCTGAGGGGAGACCTTATTGCTCTGTATAACTACCTGAAGGGAGGGTGTAGAGTGGCAGGGGTCGGTCTCTTCTCCCAAATCACAGGCGACAGGACAAGAGGAAACGGCCTCAAGTTGCGCCAGGGGAGGTTCAGATTGGATATTAGGAAAAATTTTTACACTGAAAGGGTTATTAAGCATTGGAATGGGCTGCCCCAGGATGTGGTTGAGGCACCATCCCTGGACGTTTTTAAAAGACGGGTTGACATAGTGCTTAGTGACGTGGTTTAGTCATGTTTTTTTATCAGTTAGGTTGATGGTTGGACTAGACGATCTTAAAGATCCCTTCCAACCTAGACAATTCTATGATTCTACAACCTGAATGTATCCTGCCACTCTACACCCGGATAGACCTTATCAAAGACCAAATAGTAGTGGGAATTGTGGAACTGATTTCAATTTGCGTATCATGCTTTCATTGCAGGAATATCAAATTGATATATTTTTTGCTCAGACGTGGACAGATAGCCGTCTTCGCTTCAACAGCACCATGAAGATACTGACTCTGAACAGTAACATGGTTGGCTTGATCTGGATCCCGGACACGATATTTCGTAACTCGAAGACGGCAGAGGCTCACTGGATCACCACCCCCAACCAGCTCCTCCGCATATGGAATGATGGCAAGATCTTGTACACTCTCAGGTAAGCACTCGGCCTACAGGCCTGAAAGCTTCTCCTGCCTCTGAGGTAGTACTGGTAATTTTCAGTGGTATCTTTGCTCTCCTCTGCTGTTTTCGGCCTGATGCTTACCTGACTATGCTTGACAAATACTGAAATATTCAGGCATAAGTACTGCAGAGTTCAAAAAACAAAGTCTTGTCTTTCTGAAAAAGAAGTCCTGAGAACTGGAAATAGATCTGTCTAAATTGTAGGAGTTGGGCTTTTTAGAGCTTGTAATAAAATCAGGAGCATGTAGTCCCACAAAACCTGTCAGAAAACTTTCTGTTCAGATTTAGGTGCAGGGCTGGATATAGTATTTCTAGATTCATGCTAATGCCAATGCTTGATTCTTCAAATAATTCATGCTGAAAGATAATCTGTCACATCTCATCACAAGGGTGAATTGCTGGAGGAAAGGCTTTTAGAGTTTTTCTAATCTTTGTGATACCATCAACTGTATGATATTAGAAATACGGTATATATTTGCATAAAAAAAGCCTGTAGAAATCAAAATACGTGTTTACTTGTGGAAGAGATGAATTGCTCAGAAGGAAGTTTTGCCATAAGCCATATTCCACTTGGCAAACATTTTCAGAAACATCCCTTTCACGCTACATTTTCTTCAGTGATTGTGTTCAGTGTATTCTGATCATACTTGCAGTTGCAGCTGGGCTCCAATAGCAAGTCTTTGGCAAACAATAAGAAAGGAATTAAACAGCTGGAAATGCTACTGACATTTTTAGTGCCCTTCCTTTCTTCGTATTGCTCCACTGTGACAGAGCTCTTGCTTTTTTCAGTAGCCTTTAGCTAAAGACTTTAGTGATTAGGATGTCAATTCTGATACCCTCTTGGTTGGGTTGTTGGGGTTGTTTTTTATGTTTTTTTTCCTATTAAGTCACGTTTCAGTATTTCAGGGCAATTTAAATATCTACCTAATAGTAGTTAGGCTTCACTAAAGAAACTATTTGTTGAATGGACCATAAAATTTGTCTAAGATGGCTAGTAAACTGGTAATACTTGACCCAGTGGATTGTTTGAATGAGCATTTTTAGTTTGTGATTTTTAGATGTTTAGATGTTTTACATTTTTAGATGTTTTGAGTCCTTTTCTCCCACTCAGGTCAGATTCCTTTTTACATAGAAGGACCTGTTAAAATGATCAGTGTTCACTGATAACACTGTGTAATTCAAAAACAATTTATCTGACTTAAGTGAGCACACAGAATTGGTATGGCAGGGAAGCAGTAGATACTGCATGTCCTATACTATCAGGTGTTGATGAGTGTTCTGTGTTCAGGAGAAAGTGAACAGTTTCAGTAACACTCCATGCCTTTCCATCCTCCTCCCTGACTGCTTTTGGGTACGAATGCACTCCTGCTGTAACACTACAAATCCTCTTCTAGTGTCAGTGAAAAAACACAGTGGTTCCTCACAGGTGACCTTCTTCAATTCAGAGGTATTTCTCTGTGCCATTGTAAATTTGAAACAAACCTTTCCCTATCCATTTTGTTAGCTTTTTAATTAGTTAAAAGACAAAAAAAAAAGACAAAAAAAAGCCAACACAAAAACCTTATGCACCACACTTGCTGTATAAATTCAGGCGCACAGTTAATGTAGTATCTCTTTCCTGAAAATGACTGGATAAGAAACTAGCTTTTAATGCAATCTACCTGGATAAACAGATTTACTCTGTAAGCTATCAGACTGAAGATTATCCGTTTTTAATAGGCAGTTTAAAATCATCTCCATTCATAGTGTCCTTTGTGTTAGGGATATCATGTAAAACAAGCTTTCAAGTGGGCCTGAACACATTTCTGCTGATGTTTTCTACAGCTGCACAAGTGAGAATGGCATCAAGAAATTTATTGTTTTTGAGACAGTCCAAAATGAACTTATAGTTCACACTATAAGTTAATGCAGAGAATGTTCCCTGTAAGATTCTTGTGGAACTACATGCCACCACCGTAGCCATATTTTGTGCTATTCTTATAAAGAATAGTTTTTTCCATCCCATGTCCTTCAATGATGAACTGTCTAGAGAAAAGCATATGCACAGATTTCTTGGGATCAAGAAACTCTTAATGAAGTGTCTGAAATTATTTGTGTTTTAGATAATTATTACTGTTTTGGATCAGGCCTAAACAACCAGTGGACAATCTGCAAATATAGTCCTTTCCTTTCAGGCCTTACTTAACAGATGTCAAAGCGCTTTTGCATGACACCTAAGCTTACCCTGTCTCCTCCTCTGACTGTTGATTGTGCTGCTGTGTAGTAACAGACACTTGGTTTCTCTGCAGACTTACCATCAATGCTGAGTGCCAGCTACAGCTGCACAATTTCCCAATGGATGAACACTCATGTCCTCTGATATTCTCTAGCTGTAAGTACTGCTTTGAGGCCTTATTGTTGTATATTACCAGTATGGAGAGTGACAAGTTTAATTTTGATTTCTGTCAGGTTGTTCAACCATTCCACAACAGGTATAGGAAGTTTAGGTTTGCTTAAATATTCAGGGGATTTTTGTTTTCCTCTCTAGCACTCCTAGTTGGTGGACTTATGCCATGAAGTTTTCTGTAGATTCACTCTGCTTTTTCTTTTTACCAGAATCCATCTTTTTAGTTGATACTATAGTCACACTTTCAACAGGAGAAGATACCCATGTCAGTCTGTGCTATGCTAGTCTATAAAATTGTGTCATGGAAACGAGAATAGAAATTGCAGTTTTCTTGTGGAGGTGCACAGCTTGGGGGCATGCCCAGCAACCTCTGAACATCTGAGTTTATAGCAAGTAGCATGGTAATGTATCTGTTCCATAATAAAAGTAAATGGTCTAATTACTGTAAATCTAATTTTCCCTTTATTGGTCACCTTTTCAAGTAGTCCCAATGTCATATTTATGTAGTGTTGTTGGTATATTTAAAACCTACCTAATAGGCAAAACAAATACATCGGGGAAATGGATGGAAAACAAATGTCTGGTGAGTTAACCTTGAGGTCCAGTGTTACTGTGAGGAAAAGTTATCTTCATGTTCATTCATCTGAAAAAGTTTAAGAGCTGTCTGTTGATGGGTATACCTGCAATTTTGTTATCCAAAGTCACACATTGAAAATGTTTTACAAATATGTTTAAAAGGGTGTCCGCTCGAGAGTTTTCTTTTGATAAACTCCAAGACTCAGGATCTGTGTTCTCAAAAGTGAACAGGAAATGTATTATTTTATTTTTCTATTTGGAAAAAAACTTGTTCTCCATCATCTCTTAAAAAGTGATAGAAGAATAACACTATTTAATGTATTCATAAGACATATGCTGTTGTAATAGTGGGGTATTGATTTCCATTAATGAATAGATACAAACAGTGATCTTCATTCAGAAACAGGTTGAATTTCAGCTGATCCAGGGTGTATTCTTCTTTGTCCCCAGGAAAACATTTTAAAAGTATCTACCAGTGTAAACATCTCCCTTTCCCCCAAAACATTATCACTACCATGACATTTCTTATGATCTATGTATATAAGTGAGCCTGGGCAAAAATACACAGTAGTGCACTTAATTCAGATGTGTGGAATATATGCATAGTCAATTGACCAGGAGGCAGATAGCTCCTGAACGAGCTTTCTTGCTAATGAAAACTTGTCACTGAACTATACATACCTCAGCTATTTTTAGAAGCTACTCTTACCTTGTGGCAATCTGCTGCTGATTTGTTGCACTATGGGGAAAGGAGTGTGTGATCTTAAAAATTAAATCCCAGTCCAGAGATACTAATTAAACCTACCACATAAATTTGATAGGTCTTGCGTTAGCAGAACCCAAAGAAGGTAAGCTCTAATAGATGGGGAAGTCACTTCAAACCTTGCATCCACTAATAGCTAGACAGTTGCTGAATGCAAGTAAGTTGTGCTCTGTTTTTTATTTAAAGAGAGGGGGTATCAGTGTGAACGTCTGAACACTCTGCTTCATGGCAGAGTTTCAAACACATCTCGATTTGCAGAGGTTCCTCCTAATTTAGATCTATTAGTCTGGAGCCCTTCTGCCCTTGAAAACATACATGTATTACCATCATACATGTATTACCATCTATGGAGATGGAGATTACATAGGATCGAGCAGAAGCTGCCAGTGTCACAGTTTCTGTGTGCATTCTTTATAGTTTTTTGGCAGATAGAAAAACTCATGGAGGAATATTAAGCTAATGTTTTATAGGTTTGTCAACATATTTGGTCATGTTGATAACAAGAGTTTATTTCTTTAGGTTCACACTGAATTTTGTTCTTTGAACAATTTTAGCACTGCTATTATCATAATAGTAGGACATCTCCTGTGTGATTTTTCCTGTTTCATAACTCAGTTGTATTTTCAGTGTTGCGTACATTCATAGCAGTCTCAAGATACATGACATTCAGTGAGACTTATGAAGTGAATGACTGAGTGAATGCCTGAATGATTTATTACTGTCTGCTATGACAAGTTTCTGGGGGACAAGATGATTATGAATTCCAAGATGTATATCTTTGAATAAAATACAAATGGTTGTAGAATTCACAGCACAGCTCCACTTCTCTCTGCATCCCTTTTATTTGCTCCCTGGCACACAAACAAATTCTTGCAGTTTCCTCTATAGGCAAGCACAAAAAAGCACAAGTTTTGGAGGATACTCCCTACATCTCTACACACACTTGAACAAGGTTAATATTTGAAATTCTTTACTTTTTGTATAAATTTCCCTGGATATTTTTAGAAATGTGAAACTAATTGCTCAAATAATTTTAGAGTAGTTTCCTTTAGTGCCAACTAATTCACACCCTAACACTGTCATTGCTCTGAGGACAGCTGATATTCCTTAGGTGGGAATACTGAGCTCTACTTGGTCTGGTTGCCAGGATAAATAAAGAGAAAACAGTGGCTTATGTACAAAAGACAATCTCAGTGTGCTAACAGTAGTTATTAAAACCTACCTACCCCTTCCTGTCGAAACTCTTGTTCAAGAATGGTTCCTAGAGCTCTTTAGTCTCTTTTATAGGAATTAGAAAGAATTGAAATAACTTGAAAACTCTTTACTCTCTGTGCAAGTTTTGTATGTACTTCAGGTGACATGACGAAATTAATCATATGGCAAATTAGGGCACGTGGTAGGTGTTTCTGTTGTTGCAACCCTTACATACATATGCGCTCAGCACACTGCTTACCTGACAAGCCGAGTCTGATGGCATAACACCGGGCCGCTATGCAACATGATAGTTCTTTCCCACTTTGTGTGCCAGATTGCTCTGCTTGTTCCCATGTGCCAAGCAAGATTCTTTAATAGACAGATGCTACAACATTGGCATCAATGCCAATGCGTGGCATGAATATATGTTTCCCTGTGAATGTGACGAAAGAATCAGTGCTGTGACTTGATCTTGATATGGCAATCTTTGATAGATTTTGCTCTATATGATCGCATTTTCTTCATATGGTTATAAAGTACTACTGCATAAAAAGGTTCTGTCAGTGTGGTTCTTTGTTTGGATCAATTTATCCTCCTGAGTCAAGGGGGGCTGCTCTGCTACTTTTGGTACTCAAATAGCTGATTATACTGTCTTGGTTATCTCTATTCAGCACTGATTTGAGCATTGTGGAAATAACTTAATTTCAGGATTCTGCCATAAAATGCAGTTTATTGAGGTAGTTAGGATTCACATAAACATCAGTAAGGAAGAAGAAGCTTTCTGTCTGAAGGATGATGTCAGCACATGAATAAGCAAATAAGACACAGGCAGCAAAATGCAGGTTGGAAACGAGAAGTCAAGCACAATTAATTGTGGAACTCCTACCACAGGATACTGTGGGGGCTAAAATTTTGTAAGGATTCAAAAAGGTTTGGACAAATCATTGGAAGAAAAATGCATTAGCACCTATTATGCATAACAAGATCACTCTGTACTAATGGCTATTTTTTTTTTTTAATTATTCTGAGGGAGTGAGAGTATTTTGGATAAAATGTGAGGCAAAAGCAAAACTAAAGAGCAGCATTGTCTATTTCTTTAGCAATGCCTGGTTACCTACAGCCTCCAGTGGTCGTATGCCTAAACTACCTGAAGGAACTCTTTTCCATTACAGTGGCCACGTAGCTAGTTTCCAGATGCCCTACATGGTTTCGGTTTTCCTTTGTCAGCCACTGGTGGGACTCTTGAATGTTCTGGATTTTCTTCATTTGGGAAGACTAAGCACACTGCAGAATAACATGAGCATGTTTGCACCAAAACCTGCACAACAGTTGATTGTTCAAGGTGTTCATTTTTCAGCCCATTACAAACCTTCACCTCCTCTCCCCATCCATGTGCTCACGATTAACTTAAATTCGTAAACTCCTTCAGGCAACAGCATGTGACAGTCATAACAAAATGAAGCTGACAAACCCATTACACCTTGTTTCGACCATCTGGTCTACTGAGTTATTAATTATGCACAAGGAGCTTTATGGTGGGAATCTCTGCTAGCTGCATACCTGAGGTCTGAAACAATCTGTAAGGCCATGCTTCAGGCTCTACCAGATGCAGTAATATTGAGCTGCAGTGCAAGATGTGAGAATAAAAATAGTAAGACTGAATTGATTAATGGGTTTTCATTGCTTTATTTTTTTCTTGCTGCTGTTCTGATCAAACTGCAGAAACTGTTGCTCATTTAAAAAAGCACCTTAGATTTAGGCAATAGAACTAACAAAAGTAGCCAATTACTGATCTTTTCCTAAGTGAGAAGGTCTACAGGTTGTCCATTTTTGGAGGATTGCTGCAAGGCAGCAAAAGGTGGGCATGCCGGGAATGCCGTTCGTACTGCAGGCTCTAAAATATACACACGAAGGTTCATGAACAATTCAGGTGTTTTCAATTTAGTTGAAAATAGGAGAAAGGAAAATTTCCAGCTATTGATTATCCAGGTTGCCCAGTGAGGTCTTAAATCATGTACTTTTAGCCTTCTAAAAGTTCAAGTATTTTTTTAAGTGGTGTATAAAAGCATGCAAAGTATTGCAGGAAAAAAGTAAGGAAATGTGAAATGTATTTAAAAAAAAATCATCCAAATCTAACATAGTGCTTGAAAGAAACAGATCCCATCTTTCTAAATATAAACTCAGTTCAATCAAATGCTATCCCTTTGAACATGAAACTTCTTATGGATATGCAATCAGTACTTTGAGTCTCATATCATTAATTTTCTAATAGAAGTAGCTGTCATCGCCAATTTTAATATGTTTCTTTATTATTCTTCCTAGCCTGGAAAAGCAAATGCCAGTTTTGTGGAATGAGCGCTGCTTTGTTTCATCTCATGTATCATCAGCAGAACCATTAATAAAGTCTGAGGGCAGAATTTTACTCCTGATGAACAGGCCAGAAGGAACAGAGCTTAATGTTCATATCTCAAGAGGAGTTCATTAAAGATGCTGGGAAGGCAGAAAGAGCTTTAATCCATATCTGAACTTCCCATCTGTGCTCTCTGTAACAGGCTGAACCAGATCATAGGACATCAATGGAGTTCTTGATTTAGGTTTTGTGATAAGCATATTTTAGCTATTGTAGCTGTTTCCTCTTCCAGGAAGGTAGAAATTAAGGTACCAGATGCATCCATCCTTCTCTTCAGAAGGCTGTCTTTTTCAGAAAATAGTTAATATAAAGAGGTCTTATAGAGAGGAAAAAAAATATGCATTTATGGAAAATCTGGCTATTGAAAGTTTCTTGCCAAACCAGTATTTAGCATATGACGTGTTATATATGACAATTCATGAATACAATACATGAAGAATATCTGTGATAAAACCATCCTCCTGTTCATCTGCTAATCTCTTTAATATACAGACGTTTCCATATCTTCTTACTTCTGTTGCACTCTTTTTGTTTTCATTATACAGTTTTTTCAAATACTTTGGCTCATATGCAAGGCAGTATTGAAAGACAATTTGACTATTCCAAAGATTTATGAGAAGTGCATGATTCTGTAGGGATCTTCTTTGCTTTTGTTAATGTTTAAGCATTAATGTTTCTAAGCATTTTTTTCCTGAGCTACTCACAATGACGCCTAGATGTAGTGAATTTAAAATATATTATAAACTTATTTGAGTAATTTCATTTCTTCCTTCCAATAGCCATTCTGACTGCAATTGCTACTGCATTGCTCAGCTGTTAACTCTCTTTAGGTTTCCCTAAAATCCCCCATGGGTGTTTCTTTTTTATCTAACATAAATAATGTATTGTTTCTTAGAGAATCAAATATTTCATCTAATTCCTTGACTACTTACTACTGGCTAATTTGCTATTACTTTTCTGTGTGTGACTCAATACATTTCCTAATATGTAAGAGGCACTGCTTTAAGTGTCTTAGATTTTTATGATTCCATTTTATAGCCAAGCCAAGACTCATAAAAGTTAGTTTGTATCGGAAGTTCTGCTAATTTTTATCTAATTGCTCCAATAGGATGTTGTGAGTATATATATATGTATATGAAATTAGTGAAAATCATCTATGGTATAAGTACATTCACTGTAAAGTTACACTTTCTAAACCTAATTTATGGTAGATTCATGTCAAAGTAGTGCATACTGTAAATATCAGTGTGGAACTACTCTTTCTGTTAGTCTTCTGTCTTAATCCTCGAGGTGTATCAGAGATACCTTTCTAAACAGCTATATGGTTTAAGGCTGGTTCCAAATTTATACAGTATGTTGTGATACAATAGTAATAGACTTAAACCAATTATCAAAGCACGCAATGTTATTTTTCTACATTTTTTCTATTAGTAAGATTTTTTTTAAAAAAATCATTACCAAAACCAATTTTAGAAATGACAAAACCTGCCTGTGAGCCATTTTTTTGGCAAGGACATATGTATCTGACTAAGTTATGCTT
The DNA here is from genome assembly GCA_033628505.1 of Tringa tobata. Lineage (NCBI taxonomy): Eukaryota > Metazoa > Chordata > Aves > Charadriiformes > Scolopacidae > Tringa > Tringa tobata. Next base: position 2,139,080 of record JAHREE010000480.1, read on the forward strand.
ATGGTGTCAGGAGAAAATAAGAGAAAATGCTGAAGCAAGGCAGGTGGCTGTCTAACAGCTGAATGTAGCAGCGAAAGGCCCTGGAGTGTCTGCCATGTGACAATCATTGTTAAGTCCCATGATTTCATTACAGATCTCATGATATTCGGTGTTTACTTGAAGCCAAAATCCCTTTAAGCATGTTATCATGTGCCAATGTGAGTTGGTTTATTTTTTTAACAAGCATCTGACAGTGTGACACAAATGCACCATAGACAGGAAGAAAATCTCTCTCTCCCTCAAATGTAATATAACACCCATTATATACTACTTATTTATATTATTGCTATTTGCTTTTTTAGGTATGTGCTAACTGGTTTGCGAATGAATCTGATCTTTATAGAAAGCTTGGTCCATAATGTATAAACTGCTGGCAGCCCTGAGTTTGTATCTTCTGACAAGCTCATATTTGTGATATAAAGAGCATCAGGAACATAGTCTTTGCATCATATTTTTTAGCATGAGAAGGAATGGCTGGTTTCAGCAATCTGTAACAATTGCATCACAGGACAATGGGGGGATGTTCTAGAATAGAAATCTTTTCTCTCTTGGCTAGAGAGTCATAGCAATCCATTGTGTTAATAAAGAACTGTCTGTAAGTAAGATAAAAGTACCCCTTTATGGGTCTTTTATTTCAACATGAGAAAGCAGACTGAATGGCATTTATGGTGTTGCTCTTACAGGCAACAGTCAGAGGTGGATCAATAGTCAGCAGTGCCCAAACCCTTAACAGTTCTGGGCATAGTTCACTCTTCTTTGGGTTATGGGCAGGTTTTGATCTTTGGTGATTATCTTGTTTCTTGAAGAAACTGCCTAAGGCACTTTCCAAGATACGTGTTCCATTATGTGTACACAGGTGTTTCATCATATGCTTATTTGAGGTTCCTTTCTTTTAGAGCTTTAGATTTTCACAAATGCTGATATAACTGCATGAGTTTATTCCTTGTAGCCTTCCTTGACATAACTGAAACGTAAATCACAAAATATAACATATAACTTGAAAGTATAAGTCAAGGAAATCTACTGCTAGGCAATTTAAAAGCTGCAGTTGTTCCCTTTTCCTACCCCTATTTGCATATTTCAAAAGGCAGGAAATGAGCTTGCTTGAACCCAGAAAATGTGGCATATTTTTAAAGAAACAAAGAACATTTAATTACTTTAGTTATGGTAATGAGTAGATTAATGTTTTAAAAAAAATTATTGCATTATTGTCTTCCATGGCCACTTCAATGGCCACACTAAAAGTTACTAATGCCTCGCCAAACTGTGAGAACTGTGTGCTTGAACTCACTGGTGTCTTATGAAAAATGAAGAATTGCTGTAATATTGCTTCCAAGTGTAGAGAAATATTTTGGCACTTTGACAACCGAGAAGTATTGAACAGGTTTCAGAACCAGAACAAATACCAAGTAAAATCGTGGAGGAGGAGAGAAAAGGAGAATGAGAAGAGACCAGAATTGCCAAGGTCAGCCAGATAACCTGAAGTATGCCACAGAAGTTTAACAAAAGTGGTGATTAGTGACTCAGATTAGATGTATCTTGGCTAGAGCCCAGTCGATGCTTGTTACTTTTGCCAGGCTTGACTGACCAATGATAATGAGGTTAGTAGAAGCCATCAAAGGTTTACTTGTGACAGACTCAAAAACCAGGATGAAAACATCAAGTCCTCAAATTATTGGCTTTGTCTTGTCAATTTTATTTACCTTTAGCACAGCCTGGAAAAACCAGGCATCCTGGAAACACAAAACCCTACCATGAGGAAAGGCCCCTCCCTTTTCTCACTTCCGCTTCTGCAAAATTAACAGAAAGACAAAACCATACCCCTTGTGCCCACAGAGCTAAGAAACAGAACAAAGGAAGGAAGGAAGGAAGGAAGGAAGGAAGGAAGGAAGGAAGGAAGGAAGGAAGGAATCT
>JAHREE010000480.1:2144451-2238423 GCA_033628505.1 Tringa tobata
GTTCTCTTAATCCAGCTGTAATTCCTCAGGATACAGCTTGCTCATGAGAGCAGAGTAATTACTGATCTCAGACTTGTAAACTGGAGGTACAGTAAGAAAAATGATGCCACTATGTGTTGAGTGGTTTACCTATGAGCTTATCAGGTGCAGCTTGAAGAAAGCCCTCCCTGGCTGTGCACAGAGAGAGAGAGGCACTTAATCCATCTAATGGCTCCCATGACATTGATATAGCATCTCTTTCATTGTTGTGTTAAGGACCTCTTGAGCATTCTGCTCATGCATCACTGGATGACATTATCCTGGCATGTTATGGCCGCACACAGGTTACAAACGATGCTGTGGTGTCCCATGGGAAACCACTTAAATTATTGTCCATTCACCGGGGCAAAGTTTGGACCCTGTGGAGAATCCCTTGCTCACTTTATTTGCCCAGTTCACTGCAGTGGTGGCACCTCACTTGCATGAAGTGTCTCACCTTCACACACTGAGTAGCACTGCACCTTCTGCTTGGAGAAGTTCTGCAAGATGTTCCTACACAGCAGCATCTTGTTTGTCCAGTCCACCAGCAAATGAGGGGCAGTATTGGCCTGCTGGAGCTGGGGTACATGGTGGTGCTATGAGAGAAAGAAAAAGGGCAGGGAAGGAAGGAAGGAAGGAAGGAAGGAAGGCAGGCAGGCAGTCGGGCAGCTTTGAATGTCGCTTTGTTAACAGTGCTGGAGAATAATCAGGAAACACTGTGTGTACATGCTCCCATTAGAGGGATGTTGTCAAGGTCTGCCTGACTGGATCCCTTGCTATGAAGGGCAGGTCTATCTCCTTAAAAAGTGATTAACTTTGCGTAATGGGCATGCTATATGACAGATAATAAAACTTTAATCCTTTTTCATAGTTGGGTAGCATATGTGTCTGTCAAAATAAAATGTACTGGGATTATGTCTCTTAGTATCAGCTAACCCGTCAGACAGGCAAACAAACAAGTGATAAGATTTAGTTGAAAGAAAGCAGAAACACAAATCGAGACATCAGATTTTGTTTTAATTTAATGTTTAAAAAAGTATTTTTATATTCTCCCATATAATGAAGATTTTAAATTGATTCTTCTTTAAGAAACACTGCAGTTTGTATATCTAAATACGGAGATTAATTCTGTGGAATGGATATGAAGTTATGATGTAATGTTTGGGTTAGCTGTGCATATTATAAAGTAATTTATTTTTTCCCTAATTTCTTTCATAATGTGACTTCTGGCAGTTTTACCACTAATCTGTTAAAGCTCAGGAATAGCTGACTTTTCCACAAAACCTTTTCATCAGTTGTAAGAAAGGAAACATAGGGAGGCATGTAAATTGAACAAAAGGTATATGCTATTCTGGGGAAATTTGCCAAATCAGAGAGCTTGTGTAGAAGACAATGAGGCTCCTTTCTAGCTCCTTCTACCTGAATTTCTTTCCCAGGGAATCCAAGGCACAATGGGGAGGGGTGGTGTGTGACTTTATTATATCGTGATAGGGGGTAGGAGCATCTAGGGGCTCAGAAGTTCTCCCGGCTCCACCAGTTGTGATGTAACCTTAATCAAACTTCTTGTTTCATATTTTCTATTGCTTTTAATGCAACTTGCTTTGGTGTCTTTTTGTAAGCACTGGTGAGCAAGGTTAGCTGTACCTGTCTGCTTGGTCAGCCCTGGGTGCATCAGTTCAGGGAATGTACCAGTTAATGTCCGTTTTTTCACTCTGGCAGCCTGATTTGACATCTCTGTTTCTTCCCTTTGGAAAGCCACCACCAGTGAAAAAACAACAGCCTCATTAAAACAAATCTGATTATCAGGAAGTAGAATGAATTGCAGTTCACAGTGCTTAGGTCCTTCATCAATATCTTTCTATTTTCATCCTTAGCAACACAGGTTACTAGAAAACCACATGAGAGCTGTTCCATGCTTGGCAGAGGCAACTAAAAGATGAACAGAGTTCATGGTCTGGGTCCCTAAGCTCAAGGTATTCCATATCATGCCCCAGGATATATTAAAGTAATCTATATTCCTAATTGAAACCGTTCCTTGATTAAAACAGAATTATCCACCCTATAACATCCTGAGGCACCTGAATCTTGAATATCGGATACTTAGTTTCAAATCTTGTCTTCAAAGGACAATGGAGAGATTCTCAATATACTTTTTCATTTTGCCTGTAAGTGGCCTGATCACACACTGGCTATTTTACGGTTTCTGAATCATTTCTGACTTTTTTTTTTACTGCAGAAGGTGAAGTCAATATGCTTATTCTATTTCAAAGTGTTGCAACTAGGGAAAAATAGTAGCTATTTTCTGCTTACAGTTACTTCCTATACATTTATCTGAAAGGGAGAAAAAAATGCCACCTCATTTTGGAAAAAAAAAATGTAACCCTTTAAAACAGTGAATGTTGTCTGCGTTTGTTTAAATTCTGGAAGGTCAGGTGCTCTTTTCCAGTTAAAAAGAAAAAGAAGTACCAAGAGATGCATGTTTGTACCTTACAGGTATTCTCTTCCTGTATTGATTGACTTCAAATGAAGCTACTAGACCAAATGAGCATGGAGAATTTTGTCTGCAACTGATGACTTTGAACAGAGGGGAATTTTGAGGTCTGAACAGTGTATTTGTTCACAGCAGTTGTCTGAAAATCAGCATTTTGATAAGACAACATTGCTTGCCTCTGGCAGACAGAGAAGACAACCACAAACTCTTGGATAAATGTCTCTTATGATTAAAAGGAAGCTGAGATATCCAAGCGTTTCGTAACATGGTATTTCCTTGCTTTCTTTTTGTCCCCAGCACCTTTCCCCAAAGTCCATACTTGAAATCTTTAAAGCTTTTCTTGTCTAACTAACACAAGATTACAGAGAGGAAGATAAAAGGCTGTTCCCAGCAACTTCAAACCTCAGAGTTGTTTGGGAGATTTGTATTGTAGGTTTCTATTGATCTATGTGCAAAATATAGCAGCATTTCTTATGTCAAGGCTTAGCAGAATTGGCAGGCAAAAATCCTGGTCTGAGGTAGTATCAGACTTCCAAAGTTAAGCAAGCTGAGAATAGTCACTGCTTTATTGGGAGTTTCACCAGGAAAACTGAGGTGTTTCTGTGATTCCAGAATGACAGTCGCACTTTTATTTATAGTTGTGTCCACTGTGATTCATTGCAGCCACCAAAGGGTGTCTTCCTGCTAGTGTCTTACATATCTGTACGTACCAAAGCAAAATACATTAATGGCCAGTGCATGGTAGTGGCATTTAATGTTTAGATACTGTATTGAAGTGCATGGGGGAGTAATGTGAGAATGGTCATTACCTCAACCAGGGGAGGTTCTGACTTGATAGAAGGAAAAGAAAAATCACCAATGGCAGTCAAACATTGGAGCAGGTTGTCCGTGGACGGTGTAAAGTTTCTGTCCTTGGAGTTTTTCAAGACACAACTACATAAAGCCTTGCAACATGTCATCTGAATTCAGTATCAACACTAATTTGAGCAGGGGGTTGAACCAGAGACATCCTGAAGACCCTTCCAACCTGACTGACTCTATCATAACATCTTTTTCACATTCAAAAAAACATTTATGTTAAAATATTCAAGATTTCTTGATAGAGCAATTTGTTCATATTCAGAGATAAAAATCTGAGTTTGTGAAAACCATCTTTCCCTGACAGTTTTTTAAAAGCACCAATTTTCAGTGTTGACTTTCTTATGAAACTCCAAAAAAGGAGGGGAGGGGTGGAAGAATTGAAAATCATTACAGCTTCCTCTACACAATTTATTTTTCTGAATGACCGAGGATATGTTCTATTAGAAATAGTGATGGTTTTTTTCTGTGTATTTTCATTGTACAATGGTTGTTACCACCAGCAATCATTGGTATATTATTTGCAAACAAGGTAAACTTCTGTTGGTCAAGACCTGGGGATTCTTCCAAAGACTAATATAATCAGGCAATAAGTTCAAAACTCAAGCAAGATATAGATTTTATACTTTTATTTCCCTAGAGCTCTCCCCACTCCGTGCAGATTCCAGGAATTGATTTTCAGGTCCCTGGCATACTGTTGCGAAAGCTCATTTTTCCACCCCTTGGCTATCAGCATTTACACCAGAACAGTGCACAAGGACACTGACTCCAACAACTCCTTACACTCTGCTCAACCTAGACACTAATTCTGGTTCTTATCACAGGTCAGACACAAAATCTGTCTTTCCTCCTCTCTGAAACCCAGTCAGTCCCCACCGAATCACCTCCTACTTTTCACAACCTTCTTCAGACATCTCCTAGGTGTTTCTATCTTTTACAAAGCTTTCCTTTTCTCCTTTTTTTTTTTTTTAACTTTTTCCCTGAACCACCTAAAGAGTCTTACCTGCTTGGAAGGCCAGGATGGCCTCTGCATAGGAGCAACAAGTCTCAGGTGATATTCATCTGAACAATCATATACAATAAGGGAGGGAGAAATAAAGAGCTGAGGAAGGGATCCTAGGAACAAGAATAAGAAGATTAAAGGGCTGGAGAATCTTTTTGTGATGCAGATGTTGAGGGGGAAAATGGTTAGTTCTGTCCTTGTTTGACAGGATAGATCCAAAAAATCAATGATGTAAGGTAAAACTTTCAGAGGAACAGAAAACCCAAGAACTATGGCTTAATTTCAGGATAAGAAATTCACAATGACAAGAAACTTAGAATTAGAAAGCAGAGAGAAAGCTAGTACAGAAAGCAAGCCAAGATTTTAAAAACACAGTGAAAAAAAATGTGTAATTATTTTACTGTTCAGGACTGATGCATAAAAAGATATAAAGTAGTGCCGTATGCATCATACAATTCATATAGATTCTGTGAACTTGTTTTCTCAAATTCTGTTTTATAAGAATCAGCTAAAATAATTAGCTGATCTGAATTTTTTGTCCTTTACTCAGAAAAATTGACCAGCTTTTGCAGTTCACTCAAAAATATCAGTACTTACCTTTCCAGTAATTTTCTTGTTCTATACTTTGGATTATTTTTTTTCACTTTAAACCAGAACTTGGAGCAGAAGTAATGGAATTCTGTAAAAAATATTCTCATAGTACTCCTCCAATAAAGAAGGGCAGGGTATAGCAGAAATTTCTCACTGGAGGTTTTACCTCTGTAGGATTCCAGGGCAATTGTGATAACTGAATGTGAGACTGGAATATTGTTCAGACAGATGTACACACTTCTGAGTGATGGTCAGAACAAAATCTTTTGAAGTTATGGAAAGAACTCAGCATAGAAATACTATTGTGAATGACTGGCCACAATGCCAAATCTGTTTTATCATTTTCATCTTAACTTAAGTTTAAAACCATTATCCAGGTTTAAAACACCTTTGAAACTGTAGGAAAAGCTAATGCCTGTAATAGCCAGAAAGTTTGTAACTACTGTTAGTTTAGAGAAACAAGGTTATATAAATCTTTCAAGGAGATTTTTGAATGTTCTTTGAAACAGTATTTAGTTTCTTCTTACTGTTCAAATTACCTGCATAAATTACGACTTCGTCAATTAAATAAGGCCTTGAGAAACTAAAGAGCCCTGCATTCACTGACCTAAAGCACTTATGTACTACATTAAAGTGTCAGGATTTTCGAGCTCTTTTTCTCAAGCCATTTTGTATATAGAACATGACTTTTCAGCCATGGAGGCTTTTAAGATGCTTGGTATCAAACTTATAGAAATTTTATACCTAGCTTATTAAAATTACAAGAATTAATTTATATTATATCAGTATTAGTGTGTGCATAGGATATACTGCTATCACATTTATAGAATACTAACATGTGAAAATACTAACATATTGGTGATCTTTATCAATTAAGAGAGAAACAATGGAAGTTGTTTTAAACAATTCCTTATCTTTAATTTTTAATGAGCAAGTCCATTTAAAGATTTTTTTTTTTTGTAATGTAAAGCCAGAAATTGAACAGTTGGAGTGACTTCCCTTATATAACCGATTAACTTTTCAGGTGATAACTGACAGGGAGTAGATTTTGACCTAGACCAGTTTGGTTTCACTTTGGAGGTCTTTTTTTCTACTTCCCTAAATGTTGCCTGTTCTTTTGTTCTTATACCATTGTGAACTTATAAAGTAAAAGTACAACAAACCTACTAAAAAAGACTGAGATGTAACAAATGCATATAAAAAAATCGAATTTTGGTAGATGATATTACTTGCATATTTATTTTTAGTAAGGACAACTTGGATTTGCTACGTTTTATTTTTAAATATTGTTCTAATGAAAACAATACTTGAGCATTAAGCTCAAACACATTTAGCCTTACCCCAGGCTTAATATTGTCAAGGTTTGTAGAAAAATAAATAAACCTCTAATGTTTTTGCTGTGTTTATAAGATGTCAGTGTGTTAGTTTAGACAGCCGTGTTACACTGTAATAGTGTAAGACATCTACAAGTGTCTGTAATGCTAATAGTTGGCTGACAGAAAGGTTGCAGTTATTAGGCTGGAGGAGGTGTCATGGTATGTTGCAAACCAACCCAAAACTCACCAGCTGTGATAGCATAGAGACACAAAATGCAAGTGCTGTGATGGTATTAATACCATTATTAATGATCTTGCTGCTGAGACAGCATGACTTCTCAGTAAGCTTGAAGGGCCTCCAAGAAAGATGAGAAGGGACCCTTTATCAAGGAGTGTAGTGATAAGACTAGGGGTAATGGTTTTAAACTGAAAGAGGGTAGATTTAGATTAGATATTAGGAAGAAATTCTTTACTGTAAAGGTGGTGAGACACTGGAACAGTTGCCCAGAGAAATTATGGATGCCCCATCCCTGGAGGTGTTCAAGGTCGGGCCTGATGGGGCCTTTAGCAACCTGGTCTAGTGAAAGGTGTCCCTGCCCACAGCAGGGGGGTTGGAAGTAGATGATCTTTAAGGTCCCTTCCAACCCAAACCATTCTATGATTCTATGATGCCAAATTTAAGGAGGGTGGAGGTAATACACTGGAGGCCAAAGCTGCTACACAAAGGGACCTTGTACAAACTGGAGAAATGGGATGATGGGAACCTTAAATGAAGTTTAATACAGATAAATGAAAATTCCTATATCTGGGGTGGAATAACCCAATGTAAAAGTGGGCTACTGACTGGAGGTTAAGTGGCTACAAAGCAGCTTTGTAGAAAAGGACCTGGGTACTTTTATAGTTGAACCCTCAGTACAAGACATTATGTGTCAGTGGGAAGACAGAGATTAAATAATTTGAAAAAATATTGAAGAGTGGGAAAAGAGCCATAAATTTCAGATTTTTTTAAGAAAGCATTTATTAGCAAAGTAATACCAAGCAAGGTTATTTGGAGTGCCAGCATATGAATGAAGTATTTGAAAAGTAATGCCAGTAAAACAGAAGGGGGTGGGGGTGAGAGGGAACAGAGTAATATTTTTTTTTTTTGGCAAGTGGCAAAAGAAAGTGCAATCTTGGTATCTAGATTTAAGTTTATTTTCAAATCAAATACTCCCCATGAAGGCAAACAGTATTCAAAAGAGGATTTGAAAACTGGAAATTGCTTTTTTATTTCTTTTTGGCTGGCTTGAATAATGTACATCAAAAGCTTACATCAACTATTATTTTTATGGTCTGTATTGAAATTAGATTCCCTATATCTATTCAACAAATTCATTCAACTATTCAGTCTTCATCATCTGTGTTATCCTTCACCTCATTAACCAAACAAGAGAGTAAAGGAGGGAATCAGAAAAGAAAATCTTTAAAATTTATTCTGTTTTTTCTATAGCAAAAAATATTCTTCAGTTTTTCACAATTTCAATAATGACAGCATTGAAAGAGAAATTGAGAAAAATACCTGATGCTTAGCAAATACAATAGAGAAAGTCAAGATTCATAGAAGTCTTTGCTTCAAGTTTAAAGGGGATTCTGCATAATAAATTTTTATCTCCTTACTGAGAAGGACATTCTATACCGGTCTACAACCCAGATAATTGTCAACAAGATAAAAATTACAGGAGTTATGGGAAACAAATGCCAAGACAAACTTGCAAAATTTTATGCCCCTGAAAAGGTCTGGTGGAAATTTTTCCCCGGTTCTGTCTCTGGGGAATGTAGACTGTCCCTCAGGATCCCATTATTGTACTTGCATTGGGACCACAGCAACATCGATTGTTCCCTCTTTATAATTTTCCATAGGTCCTATATCATGCATTTACTGCCATCTCTCCATTTTTGTTTATTTGCCTTCTTTGCATCTGCTTCCTCTTTGTTTTCTCAGTTACCCTGTGGTCAGTTTGATATTACCTTCAGACTTCTTCCTGGATGTTTCTGGCTATACCACCTCTTCTCTTTTTCCCCTATGGACTCAGTGCTTGTCACAGGCAAAACATTGTGCATACAAAACCAAAATCAGCATAGTAAGTGAATCTGAGAGCATGGGACTATCGGTCTCCATAGAAATTGCCACCCGTTACCATGGAGGAAGAACCAACTGCCTTTCCATTCTGAGTATGGTGCTTTTCTGTGATGAGGTGTGCATCAGAGAAATGTTGATGCCTATGTGTACGTTTAATTCAGGTTTACATCGCTCTACAGCTGCTACTTATCTTTGCTATAATGGAATTCTTGGATATCTTGCATAGGTTTTGCTCTAGGGTGTAGTTATCTTTTTCAGTCTGTTTTGTTGTTGTTGTTGTTTTTTCTAGAGCATTTTCCATAGCAGTCTGTGTGCCCAAGTTAATTTTAGAAAAATAAGTCACAAACTCCTAATGTACTGTTCATGGTTCTGTCAGTGCTTCTTATTTTCCAGATGCCAAATAACAGTGAAGGTTATTTCATCTTCTTTAAGACAAAAGATGCATATCGAGAAACAGCTGGTCAGGTATTACTAGTCACTCAAACACTGCATTGTCAGATGTAATCCTTTTACTTCTGGCATATGTCAGTACTCAATATCATCTTCTGTCTGTACTTAGTGGCAGAAAAAGTATTTTTATCTAATCAATGTATTTTCTGTATCTCAAATTCAACCAAGAACCATGAGTACGAACTGATAAGATAAGCAATAGTTCTTCTTGGCAGATATTTCCATTTGTATAATAGTCTTCTGAATAGCAAGTAGAGGCAAATTTCTTTTCAAAACGCTGACTAGAGGATAAAAAAAAAAAAAGAACAAAAAATGTGTATGCAAATATGTTCAGGGAGAGAAGACTCTCTCCTATCCCTAAGCCAGACGAGTTACTGTCTGGCATCTATCACTTCAGCTACTTTTAGGCAATGTTTTTCTCATTGGGTTCCATCTTGAGGAGACCTTCAGCCATGGGATCCATAAAGTCAGAGATTCTTCAACAACATTTGTTCTTTAAGTTTCTCTTTCTTGGCTACTACAGTTTCTCTTTCTGCCTTGAAGTAGCCTTAAAGACTTAAGTCAGAAGTTGTGTTGGGGCAAGCCATTAACTTACCGACCGCACACCTGGAATTCTACTTGGGTTGTATTTATCCTAAAAGAATTGCTCATTTAATTTCCATTTTTTCCATTAATGTCTTCCATACATCCCATTATGTAAAACTAAATACAAAGTGAATGTATAGCAAAATAAAAATATGTTTGTCATTTCCTTTGCCTGTTATAAGGAAGCATAATCCAGACAAATGGCATTGACCTAATCTTGAATATGTGTCTTTCAACTATCCTTCAACTCTGGGAGTCAACACAATCTATGACAGAACCAATGGCTGCTCAGAAGGGTGCTTGCTAAAATAGTCCTTGTCACCAGTCAACCAGTTCATGAACTGAACACATTGACGTGATCTTTACAAGCATCCAGTGTAGCTACACTGTCTTAATATAGAAACTGTATCACAGAGTTACAACGTCACAGAATCATAGCATCACAGAATGGTTGAGGTCAGGAGGGACCTCTGGAGGTCATCCAGTCCAACGTCCCTGCTCAAGAAGGTCCACCTAAATGTTACTTTATCTCATGTTTCAGTTTGGAATTTTCAATCATCGTCTATTCAAAATGTAAAAGTACCATTCGATACTCAAAGTTTTTTAGCATCAGTTGCATGATTTTCAGGAAGTTAACCTTATCCTTAACTAACAAGCGTATGTGAGATGACCCTGACCATATCCTTGCTGTGCCAAGAGAAAAAGCTATGTGCAGAAATCTTTATTTTCTCCTGCCAGGCTCAGCTGGTCAACCACATATGTGATTGGTAACATGGAAATCTGTGCTTTCCATTTTTCTTCATAGATATGGAACTTAATTGCTTAATATATATATTATCGTTATATATCTTATATATTTGCTTAAAATATGCAGTTTTTCTAATTTGTATTCTTTTTATTAATCTAAAGTCCCTAAGGTCTTTAAGACAAGGAATGAATTCACATCTGTTCTTCACCAATACCATTGTTTTTCTTCTCTTTACATTTCCGCCTCTTTGGACAATGAAGATAGCCCCCTCAATTTTCAGTTCTGTTTACATGAATTTCTTTTCATCTCTCATGAAGTACGGCAATGGTACTAAGCTCTGCCAATAGAGAAATATGGAGAAATTCTCTCCTAAAATGCTTGACCATGGGAGCTTCCACAGAAATTTTCAAGATTTTGGAAACATTATGATTTTCTTGTTGGTTTTTTTTTGTGTCAAATCTTATTCTAGTAAACTCAACTCTCCAATTTGTCTTTTTTTTTTTTTCTTTCTCTTTTTTTTTTTTTTTGTTTTTTAGGGGGTTCATAGCTGGCATTTTATTTAGTTTAATGGGATGCAGAAATTGTGCTCTGCGCACATTGTTTTGTGTCAACTATATGCTGTGGCTTAATCTAGCCTTGGACAATGCTATGTCCTGATCTGATGTAGAGTTGTTGCTTTTAGAAGAGCACCTTCCCCGTCACACACATGGCAGCAAGCATAAAAGTAGCAGTTCTTCAGGGATCTGTGAGAAGGAGTGAAAAATAATGCCTGTTAGTCTACACCTAGCTGTGATCTGGTGATAACCCCCTGTGACTAACAAAGACAACTCAGCCCAAGTCTCATAAACCTTACTCTATGGTAGTTTGTGGATGAAGAAACTAAAGTAACGCAGCCTTTGATCCGTATATATGAATGTCAGGCAACTGGCTATGCATTTAGGTTGCTAATACAAAATACTTTCCCTGTAATTTAGTATTTTTTATTAAAAAAAGCTTTGTGTGGATTCCATTAGAGGTGTTTAAACAGTATTCATCTGTGTATTAATTAAACTCTCTCAAAAGACTTCTCTCTTTTCTTTGCTAAAATTAGACAAGGATTCCAATTACATCTTTCTTTGGCATTAGCTAACTAATCATGGCCTTCAATTGCACTGACTGTAAGGAAAGGGATGATGGGATAACTGTGTAAAACTAGGTGAAATCTAATGTAAACTAGTCAGTTTAAACTAGCTGTTTCTAGAGGGCAGTTCGTACAAAACATAGGATAAATACTTTAGGGCTGAACTGAAGTATTTTGTATTCATTTAAAAAAATAATCTGTGCATGGAAAATGTATTTTTTAAATATTCTGGTGGGCAGACGATGTTCTCAAACTATATAATGTCATCTTACTCAGCACTAATCTATTCAGATTTCAAGACGGGTGGGAATCGGCAAACCTTTTGTCTGACTACATTCTAATTGATAGAGAATTCATCAGGTAGTGAACATGACTGTACTTAGTGTAAAGAAACTGGTATGAAAAGTAATTCACAGAGCCATTAGAGGTTTTTGTTCATTCTTCTAAATCTACCTTTTACAGATTTAGTAACTTAAATAATAGGGGGTCTTTTTAGATTATTTTTAACCTGCTCTTGGTCTCTCACTGCAATATCCTCCCTCAACATCAGAGAGGAATCAGATTTTCTATATTCTGCATTCACGAAGGGACTGGAGAAATTCTGACCTGCAGCAGCAGCAGCAGGAAGAAACCTCATGAGCGAGCATGGCTGTTAAATCTTTATTCTGCTTACTTTGACAGTTGAATTTTCTGGAATTAACTGGGATATTTTTTTCTTTTCCCACATCTAAATGTCCCTACATACTTCAGACTGGGAACTTCACTTTCTGCCTGAGTGAGCTGCATACTTTTCCATGTGCAACAATATGCTGAATGACCCTGGCTGTGTTCAATATGGAGACTAGGCAGATTTACAGAATGGTAAAAGAATGGCAAGGAATCTGAAAATCTGTTCTGTTCCCACTCCCATGTCACTGGACATTTTGTGTCATGCTGCTGAAAGAGTCTAAGGTCAAACTTTGCCAGGCACAAGGCTACCTTCTACTTTAAAAGGTTATTTCAATACATCAGCATGCAGATTTTAATAACCCAGTAGACAAGGGAAAAGTAGTCCTGCTACAAATCAAAACACTGTCAGCCTTTTCCCATTTAGCCATTTATTACTGGGGTTTTTTTGCCTGTGGCTCTCAGTTTGATACCATCTCTGGACAGCACAGTGTTAAATGGCTTTTTTGTTAATAAAGCACATGAATTAGATGATTGAAATATGTGTGATTTAAGACTTTACAGTAAAAATCTAAAATTAGAGGCAAATGTAAATGGTTATGGCTACATCTTGAGCAAATTTTTATCATTCTCATATTATCCTGATTAGACTACTTGTAATTTTATATTAGGAATAGAAAAATATTATTTAAGTGTTTGTGATTGGATTTTACAATTTGGGGGGAAAAAGTGTCTGTGTGAAAACAACTTTTTGCGGTACAACATCTATTTTACAAACTCTGTCATATAGTGATATTTTAGCACTTTCCCCCAATATATACCTGTTCATATCTTCTAAAACCTCATCTAGGGCTGCTTCCTACTTTCATTTTCATTTAAAAAAAAAAAAACCACTCAAAGTTGTTACTAGTGATGTTATTGTTATTTGCAAATAGCAGTATTTCTGTGTATTTTCTAATGATGCTGTCCACCTAACTCCATTTTGCTCAGTTTATGGCCTGTATGTGAGAAAAGCGATGTCCTCTTGTTCTCAATTCAGGCACAATCTGTGGCACATATCACAGTGACAGTGACTCCTCAAATAACCCACATAGTTAAAAAAGTTTCCCAACAACATATGAACAAAATAATGTTATTATCTCTTTATATATTACTCTGAGCATGGATACTCATGGTGTTGTGCTGTGCCTTAACTATATGTAAGTGTATGCATCTCTTTTGATGATTTCACTATTGATAGCATTATCTCCCTGTTTTGAGTAGAGAGAGATTTTTTCCAAACCCAACTCACATGTAGAATTTCTAGAAGAAAAGTGAGTGATTAGTTAACATGTATTATCAGGATATTGCCAGTTTGGTCTATGGAGAGATTTTTTTTTTTTTGAGAGAGAAGAAACCGACGGTATGATCTCTGTAAAGTTGATGAGTTGAAAAAAGAACAGGTTTTCTTCAGAATTTGCTCAACAGAACGTTTTAACACAAAAATTGACCAGTACTAAAGCCAGTATTTATTGTAACTCTCAGAGGTGCTTGGTACTGAATGAGTTTGTGGAAGTGCCACTGCTACATGAGGTGAGTTTTTGGGAAGGTGCTTTTGTAATCACTTGTATTGGAGGTACTCCACAAACTGGAAGAAGAACTCCAGAACAGCTTCAGGTAGCCTGGCACATAGGCAAGACATCTGAGCTAGGAAAATAACCTGTAGTTTCATGCTCATGAAAATCAAGAGGTCAGGAATCCCTTTCCACTTTATTCCTGACTCCTGGGTTAGCACAGTAGTCCATTAATTGCTTCTTTCTGTTTTGTCTCTACATCTCTAGACTATGGATACACCTTCCTAACTCCTCTTTACTTTCCAGCACAAAGCTTACTTACATAGACAGTGTGCAGTATCTACTATACTAGTTGCATAAAGGAAGACTCCAGCTGGAAACATGGAGCAAAGATTAATATTGTTTCCATTTAATGTGAATGGAAAGAACCGTTAAAGGTTATTTTTTAGCCTAATTTTAATTCTGAGACTTTCAAATAACAATGTTTAAGCTCTTCACAATGATCACTTTCTTTTTACAATGGCCTCTATACTTATTATTAAACTAGTTGCAATAATTTAAATACTCCTAACTATTTCTCTTTTTTAAGCCCAGCTGCAGAGAGATAAATGGTAGATAGACTGATTGTTTCAAATCACAAGCATGAGGGAACAATTATATGTCTGTTAAAAAGCTGTAGCAATCCTTTAATTAAATTATAGTTTTCTTTCCTGTCCTTCAGTGCTGCATTGAGTGTTTAATATTGTACCTAACCATTGAGTGATATCTGGAGACAAATGAGAGTGGGAAAGTAGAAATGCCCTTTGGCTTCCTGAATTAAAGGTGGTTTGATTAGTTTAAGGCACAATGACATTTTCACTATAAATTGAATGTATGACAAGTCAGAAACAGTTTATTTCTAAGTTAAAAAATAAATTAGTAGAAAATACTTTTCACTGCTTTGGAGGAATGAATTGGAGTATGTAATCTGAGGCAGATTGGAGAAAATCCCACTGCACAGTAAATCAGTGTGTGTGGTGCAATGAAAACACAGGCTGTACGTACCAGAGAAACATTAAGCACATTCAGCAGTAACTCAAGAATCATGTCATGAGTATTGCCTTTAGTAACAGAAGGTCATCTACTCTGAATGTAAACAAACTCTTCCTTTTCTCGTATCTCTAATAAGACTACATTTCTGATTTATTTAATTTCATCCCAGCATCCACTAACATGTTAATTGTTACTAGGGCATTTTACGGCTCCGGTTAGGCTGCACGGTGATAATGCGCGGGAGAAATCACAGCGTGGTTGAGTCTGGAAGGCAGCTCTGAGGATCATCCAGTCTCACCTCCTGCTCATAGCAGGGTCAGATGCAGCAGTTGCTCAGGGCTGTGGAACAAACCTGTTCCACTGTTTGACTCTGGCTATGGTGAAAAAAAAACTTTCTTATGTTAAAGTGGTATCTCCGGTATTTCATTTTGTGCCCGTTGCCCCTCATTAATTCATTGGGCACCATGAACAAGAGTCTGTCTCTGGTGTCTTTACTCCCCTTATCCAGTATTTATACACATAGATAAGATCCCTCCAAAGGATCTTCTGTTCTGCAGTCCAAACAGTCCCAACTCTCTTGGCGTCTCTTCTTCAAGTTAGAAAGCTGGTCGCTTGTCTGGATGGAGCTGAATCAACCAGGCTGGAAACTGTATTTTGCAGTGGCTTATAGGTGCAGGAGTGTCCAGGAGGACATCTCAACCCCCAGTGTACCCCTAGAGTGCCTCTGTGCCTTCATTTCTCAAATTAGAGAAGAAGGATGTACCACCTGGTTAGAACAAGTCTGCAGGAACATCGTCAGTTTCTATGAAGGTATGCTTTGCGCAGTAGAGAGCAACTAATTATGTTAAGGAGTACTAGAGGCCCTAACAGAGGAAGCAAGGTGGCTTCTCTAACTCATCAAGTACCTGAAAAAAATATAACAAATAAATAAATAAAATAATAATAAATAATAATAAATTACTCTTCTGAAGACATTGGCAAACTCCCTTTTTCTCCCTCCTGAATTCCTCTCACATTCACTGAGTTTACAGAATGAAAAAGGATTGTCACTTTGGCTTTGTTCATTTTTGGGGTAGGGTAAGATGTCAATCATATGCAAGTTGCATTCTGATTTGCAGACTATAGTCTATTGATCTGAAAACATTACACACTGTAATATTACTTGAAGAAAAGCTGCTTTGTGGTTTCAGTCTGAATTCAAATATATATATTACAGGTCAGTTGCAGCCTTTGGTACAGCTGTGCAAGTGCCAACATTTTTCCTTTGAAGGAAATTCAAGACTGACTTTTCAGTGTGTGTTGCTGTGGAAATCAGTGTGTTGCTGTGGGGAAGTTTGGTTCACTGACACTGTCTTTTCTAACAGAAGAATGTTCAGGTAAAAAATTTTCAGTTAGTTCAAGTATTACCACGTACAGAGGGTATGTTTATGAGCAATCCCCAAGTCTTATTTTAGCCCAGATCAATATTTTATCTGTGTAAAATTTCAGGCTAGGTGCTTTCTGTAACAGCATCCTACCTGAGGGTACTTAATTTGCCTCATTCTCTGTGCGCCCAGGCACTCTGCTTGTTTCTGATGGGCACAGGTAGAGGTAGGTGTCATCCGTGTCATCATGGCTAGGCCACACAGCAGGGTGAGGGAGGGAACAAAGAAGTGCAGGTGGCTCCCCGGTTTACTTTTTATACCTGCAAGTATCTGAATTATCTTACTGCATTTCTACCTCTCCAGGGATAACCATGCAGTTTGACATGTGGTGCCCCTTTCTACTTACAAGGGAAGAAAGTGGTGTTCAGCAGAACTAGAAGCATCACATGACAAAGTATGAATCCTCTTTTATATTTGAAATGATTTAAAGTATAATAGAGGTCTAACAAACCTTTTCCAACTGGATATTTTCAATATCATTTACTGATATGCTTGAAATGCTGAAGTTTCCTGTGGAAACTGGTGTTTAAATGAAGTGGCATTGAGTATGAGAAGACATCAGTCGCTTGAATTCTCCGGGAAGCCAGCGATAAGGCTAGATTACTTTAGATTTACACAGTGAATTCTTTACAAAGATTGATTATAAAGAGAAGAACTATTAGAAGGGATTATTTGACTGTCACAAGTGCTGTCATCTTTTGAAATGTTTTAAAGGCCAGGTTCTGCTTGGTATGAAGAAAAGAGCTTTTTCAAATGTTAGGTACTGAAATGGGACAACCAAAGCAGTATAAAACTCCAGAAAAGAAATCTTAAAGGCACAGGAGCAGGCTGTTCCCATGAGCCGGAAAACAAGTAGGCGGGGTAGGAGGCCAGCCTGGCTAAATAGGGATCTCTTGCTGGATCTCAAAAACAAAAAGAGTCTACAACCTTTGGAAGAAGGGGCAAGTCTCTCAAGAAGAGTATAAAAATGTAGCAAAGATATGCAGGGAGAAAATAAGGAGNAGAGAATTAGATGAATAACTGGATGAATCATTAGGCAATTAATGAAGCTGAAATGAAAGATGCAAATAAGGTAGTGAGAATACTGATGGTGTGGTAAACTATCATTTCCAGTTCTTACATCAAGAATGGAAGTCTTTCAAATGGGTTTCAATTGTGCTGGAGCAGTCAGTTATACTAGAATAGGGATCACGACGTGCAGAGTTCTGGGCTGTACTCTGCAGGAGATTAGTCTCAACTAAAGAGATTAAGGTGATAAAGCACATACAGAAAGAAGGCACTGGAAGACAGCCACCACGGAGTGAATCCCCTGCCCAAAAAACCCAACCCGAAGATAATCCTGAGCCACGCAGAACGCGAAACCCCTTCACTACGTGACTAACTAGCATTTGACCCACAGCATAGTGATAAAATTGTAGTTGTTAAATATAACTATAAACTTAACACCATCAGCGAATGTTTCCTGTTAGATGGAGAACAAATCATACGAGGAGAGGCTGAGGGAGCTGGGACTGTTTAGCTTGAGGAAGAGGAGGCTGAGGGGAGACCTCATCACTCTCTACAACTACTTGAAAGTACACTGTAGAGAGGTTGGTGCTGGTCTCTTCTCACAGGTAATTAATGATAGAACGAGAGGAAATGGCTTCAAACTCCAACAGGGTAGGTTTAGACTGAACATTAGGAAGGAGTTCTTCACGGAAAGGGTGGTCGGGCATTGGAATAGGCTGCCCAGGGAGGTGGTTGAGTCACCATCCCTGGATGTGTTTAAGAGACGATTAGATGTGGTGCTGAGGGATATGGTGTAGGGGAGGACTTTGTAGATTAGGGTAGATGGTTGGACTCGATGATCCCAAGGGTCTCTTCCAACCTAGATGATTCTATGATTCTATGATTCCATGTTCTCAAATTAATTTGAGATTAATGCTCTCTTTTGTCGGAGTCTTTGGAAAAGGCAATTTTCTAATTCTACAAAATCACTCATCTAATTTATGTATACTTATTTCTTTAAGAAAGTGCCTTTAAGACTGTTCTGCATACCCCAGAATTATATCTCTCATCCTTCTGCTGTTCAGTTCTTTGCCCTAGTCTTTGATGCATAGGAGTAAAAAGGCACAAATGAAGCATGCATTTTTTTCCCTTAAGTATTCTGCTTAAAATACCATCCTTATTCATTCCACGTCTCTCAGAGTTCTGGGTGAGTTGATTTTTTTTACTTAGCTTCCTTTCAGTTATTAAACTATATTATGTCTTTTATTAGTAATGACAAAATAGATGAAGGAGCAAACGTTGAAAATGTCCTGTGGGCTCTACACAGCATTAGTCTGCTGTTCTTCCATTACTGCAGCCTCTCTAAAAGTTCTTAGGTATGAGCTATATGTATATATATGTGTGTGGGAGAGATGGAGGAGGAGAATGGGGATATTTGCATAATCTGATTGAACCACCAAGCATCTGAACCAAGACTCCCAAGGTAGTCAATGGAGAGAGTCTGGCTCTTCAACAGAGTGATTCAGAGCACCTGAGCTATACAGGCTGCTTAGAGAGACTACAAATCACAAATTTTAAGTTAGATGATATAAATAATCACTTCTCCACCCCCACGTGTTAAATTTACCATATGGTCAAATGTAGATTCATGTCTGGATAGTTGTAAGCTGAATTTCTATCATAATAATGTATTTCAACCAATTAAGTATTGTTGAGATACCAACTCAAGTAGTTATTAGTCATCTGTTAACCTCCACCCATATATATCTATCTATTTATCACTTTGTCTCACAGAGTGCAAAGAGGCAGAAATATTGATAAAAACAAAATAAATTTTAATAAAATCCTTGTCAATTTATCTAAAAATTGGCATATTCCCCTGGGATATTATGGAACTGAATTGATCCACATTGAATGCTGTGGAAAGTACTGCTCTGCCAAATCCTATAGTCACATCATGTCCTTAGTTGTACTTCAATGTTTTCTATGTGCAATTCTCAGCAGAATTTGATCTTGATAATTTTGGTGGTAGTTATCTGTATCTCCTTTTCACTGCAATTATGCACGTATTTTAATGGACAAAAAATCTGCTGGAAATGAAGAAACTGCATTTTTCTGCTAAGGTTCTTTACCTGGGAGTGATGAAGTATGTATTCTCTCACTGAAGAAGCAAAAAGAACTACCACTACATTCATCAGGAATTCAAGTTTATTTTCAAAGTGTATGGGCCACAATAACACTTTGAGTCAAATATTTGACTTTTGTTGCTTTACAACTTCACCCTAAGTACCTGGGGGTTTTGGCCAAGGATTCGTGTTGCTCTTATTAATATACTCATGAATCTGGGCAGCAGTCTTAACTGAAGACTAACTAAGCATATGTTGGTATAAAGTTAGATAGCTGTACTATGAAATTCTCTCTATTCAAAGCATTCAATAAACTGTCCCACAATTGGACTTCTTGTTAAATCATTTCAAGTACAAAGCCATGTTAAATGAATTCAAAGACTGTCACTGTTATAGCATAATTCCATATAGACTAATGCAATGGAATATAATAAATAAGATAATTTTGTGTTCAATGGACATAAGTCTAATACAGGTATATGGGAGGCTTTAGCAAAAGACACATCATACATTGAGTAACATAGTTACAGGGATTCAAGCATAGTTTGGATGACCTTGCAAGCTTGGCTAACTTGAACACCTAATAATAGTGGGAGGTTACAACATTGCTACTAATTTTCAGTGTATATTTGTAGTCTGAATTTTCTGCTTTTTGTTTGAACATCAGAATGGATTATTTGTGCAATGCTATTCCATCTTCTAATGTACACATGTGAGACATTTCATTACAATATTTCAAAAAGGTAGTAAAATAATTGTATTTGAATTTTGGACTTGTTGCAGTTTCTTCCATAGAAAGTTCTCAATGAAGTGTATCAGATGTGATCAAAAAAATTGTACACTTTGTTATATTGCATTGCAGATTTTTTTCTAACTGTTGAATAAATATATATATATATATAGTTTCAAGACTTGAATGATATTTACTCTTCATAAGCTAGAGTATTTGGGTAAAAAAAAGCCCAAATGTGAGGAAACTACTCCATCACTTAAACCCCAAGGTATTACTTTCAAAATGACAAAACAAAGTATTCCTTGCAGTTCAGTATGACATACTAATTCAGTTTTACATTTACATATACATGTTACATCCAAGAGATCTCAGCTTATGTCCTGAAAAGTTTATGAGAAAATTTCAGGTATAGCACTTGATGGTTCTGGCAATGGTTGAAAGAAAGACAAGGGCAACAGGAAGAGGAGGAGACACTATATGTTCTAGGGAAGAATCGGTATGTATGTAAACATCATGCACTAAGTAGTTATCACAATAATTTTGGCAACCTGAATATTTAAATAACAATAATTTATTTTATTTGCCATTGGGTTATTACTAAAAAATACAAGCACCAAAGAAAATATGTTCCAGTATTTTAAAACAAAATAAATAAATATAAAGCTTTGTTCATAGGGATTTGTTAGACAAATTAATCATAATGATGCTAGAAATACCTCCTCCTCAGATTAACTTTGCTGCACTGAGTGATAATTTTTACAGAGGGAAATCCTTAGCAAGAATGACTGGATGAGCTAAAATTAATCAGGCACAAATTTCTAGTCTTGATTTCTGGCTTGGGAGTTTGAGAGTTTGATTATGCCTATCTTAGCTCTACCACTTTTCCATTATATATGTGCCATCAACCCTTATTAGCAATGGGGCACAAGTAAAGCTGGGTTACTTGTAGTATAAAATAATTTGTAGCTCTCAATTAAAAAAAAAACCAAAAACAACACAACAAACCAAACGTATTTACAAATGTTTGCAGAACAAAATATCATTGCTGTGTTTCATCTGCAGGCATTTTTTGGCCAGGAGTTAAGAGATAATCTATTTAGCTTTAGTGAATTTTAAGCATCTTTGAAGGAGCGTATTTTCTCACAGTAAGGCTGCTGGTAACTGCTGTGGAAATCAGATTTTAAGTGGTTCTTTTGTGAACAAAGCAGAACATTTTATAAGAAAATTTTCTGAACATCATCCACCCATTTGGCCACAGATTATACACTATTAAGCAAATTAGGCAACAATTAAAGCTTGTATATTTACAGAAAGCTACAATAAGGATTTTCCCTAAGTTGTAAAATTTCATTGAAACTGTGCCAACTCATAAATTAATATTTTAAAGTTTAAGAGAAGCACAATAAGCATAAGCACATAAACAAGAGAAATCTAACTGGTTTTCTATGTAAATCAGGATTTTGCAGGTGAGGTGAAGTAACTTGGAGCATATTTGTTTTTTAAGTATAATTGTATTAGCCATATTAGGTTTATGTAAAACCTATTGTTTGTCATTTCTGCACGATCTTAAAATTTGCAAACAGAGGATTATTTCAAGCATAATTTTAAGCTGCTTATGAAATGCAGTAAAAATGCTTGGATAAGGGTTTGTGCAATGCTTAAACCAATCTAAAATAAAAAATAATTTCTCCAGTGCAGCAGTTTGAAAGTGTCAAGGAAGGGAGATGATGTGTTATTTGTTCATCTTTGCAAACAAAGGTTTTTAAAAAATGCATGCTTCAGTCAAATTCTTTGTAGGTAACCCTTAAAAACTTCTATCTTTTGTGAATTCAATACCTTTATCATGTGTTTGGAACTGTAATAGCAAATAATGTTGACAGTCCATTTCTCAAGCTGCAGAATTATAACACCACTTATGATCCAGTCACACTGTGGAACTATTCTGAGCATATCTAGTCTTGGGATCTAAAAAAAAAAAAAGTGATTTGTGATCTTTGTGGGTAGAGTAGAATCTTAAACTTTGCCATGTGCTTCCTGGGCTAGGATTCTTCTAACCTCACTTCAACTCCTTCCATTATCAATGAGCTAAGAAGGTGGGAAGAGCAATAAGAATGGATCAGTCTGACCACAACTTTTATTTTCCCATCAACTTTCATCTGTACAGCAGAAGAATATGTGGTTATTATGGTTGAGTTAGTGCTTATTTGAATAAATACAGTTCTGATTGAAAGAATAAAGCATTTTAGTTCCCCATCATATGGAATGTGTCCCTAGATTTATCTTTTTTGTGTGTGTGTGTGTATTTTGAGTGGTATCTGATAGGAATTTAGTAACCACTTTAGTGGATTTTCCTACTGAATGTAATACTCATGCAATCCAAACATTCTTTGATATTTTATCAGCTGCCTCAGAGAAAGATCTTTCATAGAACTAGAATGTCAATTCTAATGTGTGTTTTTAAAATAAGCTTTTTAAGCTTTACATCTTTTGCTAGACAAATTGTAAGTTCCTGAAGCACACAGATTGGTACAGCAAAATGCATTAATCACAGCTTTTTGAGAGTTATAATCATTAATCCACGCTTAATATACAAATTTGCAGAAAGACAATTAGATAACTAATTTCAGTTCCTGTGCCAAAGGATGAAATATAATAAGCTTTAAGTAAATATTAAGTGGAAAAGATTAACATTTCATGAAGCTGAGCCTTAAGCAATTAAAAGTCAGTGAAAGATTGCTGAATTCATACCAGTAATCTAATCGCTGACCCAAAAGTGTGTCAGCACTGCAACAAGAGGACAGAACAAGGATAGGGGTCAGTTTTTTTTCTGCTGCCTTGGTTTATCTCATGTTATGATGTGGCAGAGCGTCTCCTGTTGTATGTGGGTTGGAAATTCACTAATGCAAGTGGTGGTGGCAGGGCACTCGTATAGCAGTAGTACATCGCTGTGTCACAACACAATATAGTGTCTTGAGCTCCTGAAAACACAGCTTCTTGGTATATAAATGGTACAAAAAGAACTGTATAACATTTTATCCAGGTATGTCAGAACGGTTGTAACTGAATCTACTAAATTCATTTTTGCAGTGTTCAAGAACAACATTGATAAGAGTATTAAACTAGTTTCATAAATGTAAACAAAAATTCCTTTGCATTTTTGTTTGTTTCACAACCTAAATGTCAGATTGCTAGTTAGTGGGAGGGGAGTATATTTTGTAATCTATACAAAGGTTTTCTGTAAATGCAACATAAACCTTCTTTGCAAGACTGGCATGTGAAAAAGTTACACTTCAGAAGATGGGAAACAGCAAACTAAAGAAGAAATAATTTTTTTATATAAGTAAACAAGATCGAACAATCAGAAAAGTGACTTTTTCTGAATAACTGCAAAATGTGTGTCAAGTGTTCATGAACTGTAACTCAACCATAGGTTATGACAGGAGATGAGAGAAGTTTAGATCCTAGCACAGGATTGCTTATACTGAGCTTTGGAGATTATATAAAAGAAAAGTTTCTGGATTTAGCTGTCACAGTGCTGTCAAAATAGCTACCTGCTGGTTAGGAAAGAGTGAAAGGTGGCGTCTCATCAGAAGGGCCTTTATTCACTGAAAATAATAAAAATCATGCACACAACTTCACCATAACCTTCCAGCTGACAAATGTGACTTGTGCTTTATTCATGCATTTATATGGGAAAGTGTTCTGAAAGGGCAATGTCCCTCCCACCCCAGTTTTCAGGGATCTTCTCTCAGGGAACTTTGTCAACAGAAAAACTACAGAAATACTGAAGGAGCACCAAATAAAAAACTGAAATATTAAAAAAAAAATACAGTTCTGTGAGTATAAGTTTCTTCTACAGTGATGACATGCCTGTTGTCGCTGTCTCCCAACAAAATAAAGAACTGAATGGGTTGAATTCTGCCCTCTTGTGTTTATATGGCTTCTCTTGACCTCAGCAAGAGATGTGTTACCCCACGGTTCCATTATCTGAGGCTAACAAGTCAGTGAACAATTCCCCATCTCTCACACTGAGCCAAAGCAGTGAGGCCTCTGAATTGGGCATCAGGCATGGGCACAGTACGTGAGTGTGCAAGAGTTAGTTCTGCTGATGGAACACAACATCTTACTGCTTTATGTAACAGTGTGTTAAGATACTTTGTGAAATACTATTAATAAAATATTAAGCCTTTTACCAGTGTATTCAGTACAGTGATGGAAGTTAAATGTTAAGTTTCCCGAGGGGATGTGCCTCCAGCCTGTTATGAATCTAATACAAACTCACTGACTCCATCTGAGGTCTGAGCTCAGGTACTTTCAAAATAGTACCTGAGGGCTTGCTGCTTTCAACTTTTCTCCCATATTCTAGTTAGAACTGAGATTTTTTTAAAAAACCCAACAAATAAATGGAGATAGTTGCTTCACCAAGAGTACCTTGGCAGCTCATAGAGAGGGTAGAAGAGAGTATAGAGCAGGCACATCACAGTCACACTTTGTGCTGTGTGATGCAGAGGGTGTGAACAGCCAGTCTTTTGGAAAGGTGTATAATAATTATCTCTGAGAGTCAGATCGGTTTTCCTGTAATGACACAGTGCCTGCAGCAACGTATGTCAACGCCAGCCGGCTCACGTGCCTGCACATATGTCCTGTAGGTTAGACAGGCAACATTTTCACATGATGAGACCTTGAGCAGAGCAAACCAGGGTAAGAATTTCCACCCTCTCCCGCTCCGAAGCTGTATGTTGCTTCTCCCTTTCTCCAGCACAGCTTACAGACCTCTCTGCTGGCACACAGGTATGGATGGGTTGTCCCCACTGATCAGGTTCAGAGTGCAGACTTGCTCAGCTGGGGATGTGTAAACCAAGAGGAGGGTGTGAGAGCAGAGGGAAGAAGTAGGCTTTGTCTCTGCAGGAGAAATCAAAGCACACCCATAGTCATGGACATTTTCTACAACTGTATCTCTGGTACTCCACTGCAGATTAGTTTATGGAGGCAGCCTAAATAAACAGCACATGCTTTTTTACGCATTTTTTATGCATTGTTTTTTTATTTGAAGTACCACTCTATTTATTTCTGGGTTTGAAGATATGTAAATCATGTTTGTGTGCAACAGTATTAAGTGCACTGGAAGGCAACAAAATGCTTTAGCAGTTAAGCAGGGACGATTAGTTTTGAGGAAGATCAAATCATCCTGGCATTAGTTTCACTAACAGGGAACTTTCAGTTTTGTTGAAGTTTTGAAGAAGGTGAAGGCTTAACCCTTGTCAGGTATAACTGCTGCCATACCTTCAGAAACAAGTTTCTCTTCTCTTCAGGTAATCCATTTTATTCAATTCAACACATGCTTAATTTCTAGTCAAACTGAATACAAGCTGAATAAAATGAGGAATGCTTATTTTTGTCTAGCAATGCATATTTTAATTGGGGATACAAGGAGATCTGAATTAGTTGCCCTAAAATCTTGGCTTGGATGGTCTGATATAAATTGTTCAATTAGCTAAGTGCAAATAATATTTCATTTCTTCAGTAAAAGGCTTATGTTCAGATACAGAACATGTTTTAATAAAGCCTTTTATTTTTTCTATGTACAACTTACTTGAGGCATTTTTATTTAAACAACTGTAAATGCTGGCTTGGTTTACTTAAAATTGAATCAAATTTCCCTTTAATTACAGCTTGATGCAAATCACAAGCAAAATATGAAGTGTGCCCAGTAAACTGTTTACACAAGCTTTATGTTTAGTATGTGATACTATAGTACAGAGCAAATGGGAGTCCCTGCCAACGTATCTGGACCCTTGAAGCCAGCAGCCTGGAGTCAGATTTGGTCTGACCTGTGCAAACACCAAAGAGGGACCAGTGTAAGGAAAGACCTTTTCTTCCTTTGTCCCATGTCTGCTGGACAAAAACCACACACAGATCTGGACTTCATACACACCGGAGAACGATTGCTACCTGGTCACTGCTGGCCTGAAGTGTTCTGACTTCCATGCAGTAGTGACGCAGCTGGGATGCCTTCTCTTGGTGTGAATACAGGTACAACAATGAAATAATCATAACGAGCTTATTTCTTGACTTTTGGTTTTACTAGCCTCTGGAAATTCCAGAAGACCTCTCGTTTCTGAACCATGGTGTCATTTCAGTCACAGTGTATTTACAAATTACATTTCCATGGCAACAATGTTCACAGTTATCTTAAACTTAAATACTGTCACCAAACATAAAATACGCAAAGCTGAAAAATTGAATACTCAGGTTTCCTTTTTTTTGAAGTCCTTAGCTTTAACATTTATTTGAAAAGCCAGATTAAGTCTCCCAAGTATTGATCTAAAAGTGATGTCAGCACTACATCATGAATGGGGTGTGAGCTATTATGCCCTAACGTTTTCAGCATGTGGAAGTGTCCTGTCTCCACTTCAAGTATGCTTCTCATCTCTAGAAGGGTTTCAGTCTCCCTGATGTGCAGGAAACATGAGGCTAACAACCTGATAGTGTTTGTAGTTTAAATGCTAGCGTGTTGCTCCATGTTGAGTCTGGGTTTAAAAGTAAATTGGTGACAGTGGAGAGGCTGGCGACGATCCTCACCATCACCCCGTTCCTTCTGGGGGCAGAAGGAAAGAGCAAATGAGGTTTTTTTGGTGCTCATTTTGAAAGAAAAGACAGGCATCGGGACTGGAGAGGAGTCATGTCATGCCTCAGTAGGTCTGCACATCCAGAGGATGGGCAATGCCTGTGCATCTCACACCCACCCAATTCTCAGATAAGGCTAACTTTATCAGCACTTTCTTCAGGACTCAGCCCACGTGTAGGCCTCGGAAAGGGGGTGTTTGTCTTTCTGATGTGTAAGGACCCAGTGGTAACATCTGAAAAATAATAAGAATAGCACTCTGGAGGCTTCACAGTATATTGGAGTGTGAAGTGCCAATTCATTTTCTGTTACTGTAGCTGTCTTAAACCTATGCCTTTCAGCAAAGAGCTGACAAGAGCAATGCATCAGTTTGTTTCCCACCCCCTTTATATTGTAACGAGTTTGGCTTGTTTGTTTGTTTGTTTTGTTCAAAGTTTCTTTGTTTCATTTTTCAAGTACTTATTTATTAAACTTGTAAAACAGGCAAACAAGCTGCCCCCTGGCTGTAAGTGAGGCACTGCAGTACCGAGTGGGAGACGGCAACTGCCCTGTGGACAAAAGCCATCTCTCAAGAGCCTCCATGGGGAGGACGCATTTTCCTTCTTCTAGATAAGAAAGAAAATAAGATGTGCAAAATTACCATAGCTCCCAGTTACTGAAGAAAATGGAGGCGGAGGATGGTCCAAAGTCAAGCCCAGCCAGGTGGGTGCTGTCCCCCTGAACACACCCGACACCTGTTGTTTCGAGCTTCCATCACTGAAGGCTGGAACCAGCCTGCCCAGGCAGGCTGTACTCATGGCTCACTATCCTTACCATTAGGTTTTGTGGGGAATTTTATTGATACCTGGCTGAACTCTTCTAGTGCAATTTAAAACCATTATTATTTGTTCTTCCCATACAGGAGATGGATTTATTCTTTTTATACCTGTCTTTTTATGAAGTTGAAGGAATTACCTAGTTTTCTTATTCCCTCCATAATCTTCTCTAAACAGCTTTTTCTAGTTCACATACTTTAGACTGTTCTTGTTATTCTCCTGTCTCTATTTAGTTTACAAATTTTTAAGATCAATTTTCCAACCAGTTCAGAGTGTAACACAGGTTCAGCATCTGTGTCACTTCCTATTGAACTATGTCCTGTTTTCCTCAAACCATTTCAGTTCAGTTTTCATTTGTTCAATTTTCTTTGCAACTGATGCCACCTGAAAGTTTAATTTAGGTTTATTTCTTTTGTGATAGTAAAAATACTGAGTAATGCTGGATCCAGGACAGATCCATGTGGAACCCTTTTTCCTGTTTTGGCAGCAAAACACTGATAAGGGGCGTTGAAAAACACAGTGTGTTCTGCCCTTGTACTCAGACTTCTGTGTGGTTCTGGAGAACCAGCACATTAGCACATTGCTGGCCTAAAACTATTTCAATTCCTGAGCTTTGCACAGGTGGGCATCTTGCCATATTGCAGTGCCTACTATGTGATTGTACTAGCTCAAACTGCTGCTACTTTAGGGTTCTGAAACATAGGATTTTGTAAAGGAAAATAGATCAGAAAGAAATAGTATTATTTTGCAATGTTGGACATAAATTCTATGCTAGGACTTAAACATTTTTTCATGACTGCTACAACAGATGAGAACACGCATGAGCTAAGGCTAGAGTTAATATAGTTGTAATTAAGCTGCTCTCAAAGTCATTTGGTATTTTAAGTTGTTGAGCCATTTTTCCAGCCCATTAACTTTATTTAGGCATAATTATATTTTTTAACCTGTTAGTCCAGATAAAGCCTTGAAAGCCTTGATCATGGTTTTACATACGCTACAGGGCAGTAGACATACTGCACAACGATGTGTCTTTGTTTTGGGTTTCTAATGTGGCCGCAGATATCTGATGATGAGTTGTTGTGGGGTTTGGGGTGGTGTTTTTTGGGGTGGAAGAGCAGAGAGATGCTTTGAGGTGGTTGCAGTTTTTTTTTTATTTTGTTTGCTATTTGCATCTTTCTCTGGAGTTTTTTACATCCTTTGTCAAGGCTATAATTGCTTCTCAGATTGTTGCTCCTTTTCCTTTCATGACTACTGAAACTACACCCTAGGTCTTGTTTCACAGTTGGCATCCTCTTTGCCAAAGATGATGGTACTACATGGAACCATCCCAGAATTTAGAGAATCCCTATTTTACTAATTTTGTGGAATTGTTGTGGGATTCAAAGCTTCAATTATTACTTGGCTTCCGGTGGTCTGCAAAGTATTAAGCAAGAAGTAAGAAATTGGCCAAGTATTTCCCCCTGCACAGAGGTATCCCTCAAACTTTCAATCATGTTTAGTGGATGGAGGTTGATTTTTGACTTTGAATTACATGAGTCAGATTTTAAAGGAAAACAACACATTTTGCCTGTTAGGAAGATGTTAGGAAATCTCTGCCTGTGGACAGGAGTCTCTAAGGAAGGTTGAGGTACTATATTTGGAGAGTTTTAGGCAGATAAAGGTGCAGGGACAGTTTTGTTAATTCCCTTTTGCTTTGTGAATGTTTTTGATTAGGATAGAGATGAGCATTCCCAGTCCTTAGTGATACTATGCTGTTACATAGGCATTGCCGCATTAGTTAACAAGGCATCTCAAATCAAGCAGAAAGTCTGCATTAGATGCAACGACATGTTCCTGAGTTTAAAATGAGGCATCTTATCCCCACAGTGAAGTCTAGAGCACGTCCAGCCTCTCTGGTACCCCATGCTAGTGGTGGGGGTAGTTCAGTACAGGCTGACAGGATCTCCCCAGGCTGGTCCTCAGAGCTGGAAGCTGCTAGACAAGGTAAGGATAGGGATGTTTAAAGACTGTTTCTCTTTCCAGTCCTTAGGCATCTTAACCAGGGGTTCAGAAAACATCTGTTATTGGTGTCCTGGAGTCCCTTTTGAATTAGGTCTAAAGAACTTAATATAGGTTTTGTGCAAGTGGTACAGAAGAAAAATATTTTCGTCCCTAGCACGTAACAGCTTTTTCCTAGAGATGAGAGAGCTGGATTTGGCTCCTTCTTCAGCTTCAAGGGCTTTGAATCCCCACACACCAAATAATGCTTACAGTGAAAAAATAGAAACACAGATGTGGGAACAAAAAACAAGGTGGTCCTAACCACAGGCTATGCTGTTGATTGATCAAATGAATCTTGGGTTATATTTGGCCTATCCTTACCAGAGGACATGGAAGGCCTAGTCCATCTAACCCCCGTCTACAGTATGAGTCAATCCTGCAGTTGGTGGGTCATGTGGATTTGGATCCCCTGAAATCGAGGGAGGAATTTTCTCACAATTTTTCACATCTTCTAATATTAAATGAGTATCACCTCCCTCTAGTCTCACTTAAATGCTGTGTTAATCAGTTTCGGCTGGTATCATTTAGGTCCATCTGAAAACATCCTCCAAAATGAGCTCTGAGAGGCAAGGTGCTCCACCACAGAGATTTTGGGCTCTTATCAAGTTTTGGTGTTCTTAGTCCAAGCCACCTTTTGGTCACAGGTAGCCTCATAATGAGAATTAAAGTCAAGCAGAGAAATACCTCATGAATTCAGGCACTTCTCACATTAGACAGGGATAAGAGAAAGCTTTGGAGAGTTAGGAGTGGAACTGATGCACTTCCATTCCTCTTAGCACTTTGGTGGATTTCGTTATTTGTGACTAAAGTGAAACAAATCATCTCAATTATAAGGATTGTATGAAGAGATGAAACTCACTGATGAAAAGTGGGTAAGCTACAGTATTTAATTAATGGGTTTAATTACTGCCTCTAATCATTGTGTTTAATTAATTACTGTGTCTAATTAAGATAACATTAGCTATGAATAAGCTGTGTTGGTCTGGATGGAAAACCATTTCTCCACTACCAGTCTCCCAGGGAGAATCTGCCATTAAGCATTGAACTGATTCTTTGGATATTGCTTGCTTCCTCCTGTGTGAAGAAAGGAGGCAGGCTTGGAGGGTGAGCTGGAGCTTTAGCTGCAGTTATATAAGGCTCGTGCTGCTTTACATCTTTGTCCTTCTCTCTTGTTTGTGCATTATAACTTCACTCAGCTATGACAATTTCACTGCTGGACTTCAAAGGTAGCCACACAACTGTACCAGGGAGTCCAGATTAAGTACCATAAAGCAAGGTATTGTACACATGAAAGGTACTATACAAACTTCAGTCACTTCAGTGATGCATACTATTTTGCATTTCTTTCTGATCTTTCCAATTTCCTGTATTGTGCGGCTGTGCCTGTAAACAAAGTAATATTTTCTAAAGGGCAGAAATAGCACATGTGTGTGTTGCAGACCACCAAAAAGATATCTATATAGACTGCAACAGAGGGTTTGTGTTGCATGACCAGGGTTTGGCATGGAAATACGTACGGAGAATCCAAGGATATAGTTTGCTGGGATGGGAGTGGAAGATTGTGTAATGTGGAAAGATAAAACCTTGGCCTACATTTTTCCCTATTGCCTGCTAGGAGCGGTCCCTGAAGTGAATCAAATCCAGAAGAGTTCTGGCTCTTCATCTTGGGGAGCTTTAGTGGTTTTACTTCAAAGGAGAGTTTTGAAGTAAACACATGCAATACGGACAGAGTCCCAGGCAGTGGGAGCTAACCAGACAGCTTAGCTAACTGCCTGTATATGTAGCCTGAGATTGCCTGAGGATCCACCTATTGCTAGCGGTGGTGGTTTCTTACTAGATGCTGGTTCAGTTCCTCATTTCCACAGCTGTGGCTCCCCCATTAACCACCCTGCAAACACTCCAGCTGTGTGACAATAAAGATAGCAGCTCAATTTGAATGTGAGGATTTGGATACTCTGTTTAGGCAACCTTGATTTCTTACGGCTTGTTTCTTTTGTTTGTCTACAAGAGTATCTCTTTTGTTGGATGGCTGGATCCATCTTAATTGTGTTTTTTTCTTGACAATGTGTGGTTTGTTCTCAGGGATGGCTGTTTTAAGAGTTTGCATAATAAGAACCACCTATCCAAATGAAGTACGTGCTGTGAGTCTATCATGTATGGAAGTACACCACCTTCACAGATACAACACTCACCTCCCCTTTTGAATCTCCAGGAAGACCATCAGAGTTATGATACTCATCCATATACAGAGCTTGGGCAAAAGCAGAAACATACATCTTTGTGGTTTTTGTGATGAATGGATAAGATCTCTTTTGACCAATTTTTCTGTAAGACTGAGTTATGCATCCTTCAGCTGATAGGCTTCAAAAGGCAAGGGTATTATTTTCCCCTTTTTTTCCTGAAAAACAAAGGCTTTGTCCAGTGGCAAGAGGTCATTCGTTTTCAGAGGAAATAATGTTTCTCCTAGTATTTCACTAAAGTTTAGAGACTGACTTATTTTTTCGGAAGGCACTCAGGTGAAGAAAAGCTGACTGAAGGAAATTGGCAGCTGTTATTTGGTGAAATTCTTTAGTGTTTGTGCCGTAGATTCTCTTATTCAGTTATTTCTGGTAAAGTCTAGGATACAGCTGAGTAAATAACATGAAGAAATAGAACATGTAAAATCTGAATTTCTCTCAGAAGTTCCCAGGGGAATCACAAGCTTTGAATAGAACAGGTATAAAGAATAGTAAAAATATTATAGTTCATTACTCTCGACTTATCTTTGAACAAAGCAAAAAGAAAAAAAATTGCAATAATTTAGTCTAATAACTGGAAATAATAAAATTGGTGTGTCACTTTTTTCTGTAATGACTTGCACTTTTCACTTACAGCCCTGCAAGTATGAAGTCACTGTTTCAATTCATAATGTTTATAGTGTTGTGGGTTTTTTTTTAAATATCGAAAGGATTTCTTACATTGAATTCTTAGGGAAGTAATTTAACAGTTCCGGTGGTATTATACCTCCTAGCTTTTCTTGGCTCATTTGCATCCCAAACAAATGCAAAACTTCTTCCTGAAAACAATTTGCAGGAACACTGTGCACAAAACATTCATTAAGAGTCACAGTAGTGACAGGAACCAAATTAGAACAAGAACATTGCCATAACTATGCATGTCCAAACTTGACGGGCAATGAGAATAAACACAAACACAAATACAATTTCAGTTGAATGCCTTTACTTGTGAAGAAATAGCTAAAGTCTAGAAACTGCATTTCATTCCCTTGTATTTACAGCTGGGAGAGAATAGTCATTTTCTCTCAGCCTTTACAGTCAACTGTGCTTTAAGGTGAACCACTACCGATATCAATTGCAACATAAGGTCAGAGATATAGCCGAGGCTATTTCCCTTTTAAGTGGACAGGAAGGATAAGAAATGGCTTCAGTGACACAATCCTTCACTGGCTGTTGGAGGTGGAGGGAGGCAGAAAGAGCATAACCATCCAGTCAGTACCAGCACAGAGATATCCAACACTTACAGCTGTATATTTGGGGCTTGCACCTTGCATTCCTGTGCTGCTTCTCAAATTAACTTTGAATTTCCAGCTGAAGGCTTAGTTCTCCACTGCTGCCATGCAGAGGCATAAATGTCTAAGGATCTGGTCATTCAGCTTTCAGGAGGATGAGGCAGAAGTTTTGTTGATGTAGAAATTATGTATGGATTCCTTGAAAATTTTCTGTTATATTATTTGCATGCTTTTGCCCCTAGGCAATTGCATCACATCTTCCTCAATGCAGAAGGCTGCAGTGCACCCAGGATTTTGATTTCTCAGTCATCCAGGAGACTTGCTCATAGCACATCAGATTTCTCTCTGTATCCATGGGGTTTCTTCCTTTGAAAAACTGAGTGCAATTGGGGCTGGTGAGCACCCAGATCTTGGCTTAGTATGAAGATATCACATAGTGGGAGCACAAATGTAGTGTTCCTACAAACGTAGAAACCTGAAAACATCCCAGAGTCAAGCAGTGGGAGGTGTCCCTGCCCATGGCAGGAGGGTTGGAATTTGATGATCTTTAAGGTCCCTTCCAATTCTAACCATTCTGTGATTCTATATACATAACTTCACAGGTGTGAGGAACTCAGCTGTTACCCCATGGAGTTGCTCCCAGATAAGACACCAGAAATCTTCCAGGTGTGGGAGGTTAGTCCCTTCTCCCATGGGACCTTGTGAGAGAACCATTGCTCCTTACTGTCAGAAGACACAGGCCACCTCATCATGGTCTTGCTCCTTGCAATGCTGTGGATCCACCTTCCTGCTGGTGGAGTCCAGCTCCTTTTAGACAGGCGGTGACCACTGGAAATCATCTCCAGCCTGGTTTGAGAACCCCCCACCAGCATCTTTTTGTGATCTGTCTCACAGATGAACAACTGTATATTTTTTTATTTGGAAGACAGAATAAATGAGTACAGTTATAATTTCTCTTATGTACTGTTATTAAATGTCTGATAGGTTTTTCTTGTTTCGATTTCTCACCCTCCCTGAGATTCAGCCATTTGGACTCAGCTAAGAACTATGGTTTAATTTATTTTAAGTAGAGATGTTCTGTTTTCAATTATTTTCTGTTAGCTCCCAAAGGACTGTTCTATTGGGGTATTTATTTTTCAGCTGAAGATTACTGTTACCATCCTTGGATCATTTATTAGCTGATGACAGTGCCTGCTGACTTGGTGGAGAGATTGCCAAGGAAAACTAATATACTAGCTTTCCTACTGTATTAAGGACTTCAGAAGTAAGGGAAAAAGGTTTTTTCCCTCACATTTTAGCAGAGATCAAAACTGAATCATTTGTTTCCTCCTGAAATTGAAAACAACATCTCTTAAAGAAAGTTTAAGTGGAAAAAACCTGTTATACTGTGTTTCCTTTTCTTGCTCTGAAAAATGGCACTCTAAATCCAGTCTTCATTCCCATACAGTTAACTGAAAAAATGTTATGTGAATATATCTAACTGACATTTTGTCTGTCACATTTCATTGTTGGAGATATCGCTTATATTTCGTAAAGCCAGTCCAAGAACTCAGTGATGATTAAATTGTTGCACCAGTCTGGTGAATTTATGTTGCTTGTTTGTTAAAGTGTGCAGCAAAGGAAGCATAAGAAAGCACTTGAGCCACTTTGAGCTGAAAATAAATTGAGAAGATAATTCCCATCATCTTAGCAAGTTTATTTGTTTTTTTCCTGGACCTTAAGTACTTTATGATTACAGAAGACTAATATCTATACCAAAGTGTTGCTTCCAGGAATGGTAGCCATTAGTCTATTTATCAGCATGGCATATAAGTGCATTGGACTATCCCCTTATCTTTTAGGAGCACTATTTTTATTGCTGTTAAATGACATTTCAGCTGAAAGCTTTAACGCTGTGCCTCACAGATGCAAAGGAAGAGACCCTTTTCATTCAGTCCCACCCTCTTTCATTTTTCTCTTTTTCCTCTCTATATGAACGTGTGAATGTGTGTGTTTTATTCAAAAACAGAAAAAACCCAAACAAAGAACAAACTACCAAGAAAGAGACCATTTGTTTTTAAAAGACACCATTTTTTTCATGCTTTTGACCATACCTTCTCTGTATTTCTTCTAATAACTTTCATGTAATTAAGCCTATGGATTCTGTTCGATAGAGTTTTGTGTGCTGTCCTTTTCATTACCAGAATTTCAGTGTTGAGAGGACTCTTGCCACCGGCTAGTGAAGATTTTGCAGTACAGCCCTGACAGCCTGATTGATCTCAAATTCAGTCACAAGAGGAGCTGCCTAAAAGATATTGAGTATTGTAAATCGGCCGTCAAAGGAATTCCTCATTTTCTCCATTCCCAGTGCTGTGCAAGCATAAATAATAACTGTACAGCTTTCTCTGTGGGGTTTTCTTTGGTTAGAGTTCCTCAGCAATCACACAATCTGACATTCACAGAGTGCAAGAGTAGAATTTGTGGATTAGAGTGATTTTTTAATATTAAAGCCATTTGTGAATACAAATATAAAAGCATATGTGCATACATATGTCTACTTCGGGGTTACCATCTGCTCATGGCATATACATGCTAGCTGGCATTTTGGGAAAAGCTGAATAATCTTTTTTTTGGAATTAAGATAACATCTATCACTATGTACATATCCCAGCTCAACAGGCAACTGCTTGCCTATTCCGAAGATAGTGAATGTGTGTAGTCTCTCTTTCCTTCATAGTACATTAATCTTTTAGGTATAATGTAACGACAAACAATTGCTTGATTGCTGTTTCTCTCTGTAGAATCCCTCAAGGATGTTAATCTGCAGTGTGATAATGAGCAAATATTTTTTAATGTCTGGTATTGGTCTTCCACAGGGTTATACCACAAGTGGTGATTTCCAAGTAAGATATTCCTGTGTAATAACGAAAGTAGCCAGAATAGTAGAATTCACTAAATAGCTATATTAAACAGATTTTTTTTTTTGGTGTGGGTTTTTTTTTTGTTTGCTTTTGTCTTTCTGAGCTAGAACTACAAGCTGTGGCACTTGCTTTCAAAGAGCAAATACTGTTAGTACATATATTTGTGATACAGAATAGCTGTAAATGACTGCACCGGAAGCAGAGAACTACTAGATTAAATTAAATAAAACCTTATAAGGCACTGATTCACTACCAGCAGAGACTAGACCATATAGCGGTACTGCTCAATCTTCTACCACAAAGAATCACAAGGAACCAGCTTAATCAAATATCTGGCCTTACATAGGTTGTTTATCCACAAGTTCAGAGACTTCATCAAGGTGCTTAAGTATGTGCTTGTATTAAGCAACTGAGTAGCCCTGCTGACTCCAGCTGTACATACTTAAGGACCTTGATGAGGAAGTTTCCGAATATGTACATAAAGATCTGGTGCTTTCCCAAAGTGAATTAGGGGATGAGCTGTTTTTAGCTCATTAGCTGAGCTCAGATGGACTCTGAGGGCTTTGGCAAAAATGTGATGGCAAGTTAAAATCAGATGGCTGAAAATGCTAGTGCCTCTCATCAGCCACTCTGTGCATCTGATGCCCTGAGTTAAGGCAGTCTAATCCACCTGTGGATTAGCTCCAGCACCAATTCACTTTTCATCCAAGTTTATTAAGATGAATCTAAATCAAAGATAGAAGGAGTAATAGGAACATCAGAATGATTCAAAACTAGGAGTGAGGTTTATTTTTAGTTTTATAACAGATGATTGTTACTCATAGTCTAGGATAGATTGTACTTTGACTGCTAAACATATAATCTCATTGCCTTTTCATTAAGTGCCTTGCAAACCTCACTGTCTTCAGTGGGGCTTCATTTTTGAAACTAACAACAAAATTAATCTCAGAGAGATGATTTGCAGAGCAAGATACTACTCAGCATGAACAAGGTTATGCAGTAAGGGAAAGCAGGTTCTACAGGGGGGTTAGGCTTAGCTCTCTCTGATTAATCATCTGCCTCCCAGCTGCTGCTCTGATTTTTTTTTAATACACTCCAAATGCAAACAAAGGCACAAATATACCTGGAGCCAAAACTAGCTCACAGCTTTCAAAGTTGTTTTTCAAACACAAAACCAGACACAATTCTTAAATAGGGATATTCTCACTGTTATTTGCCTCAGTATTGCTCAGTCCTTGTCCTGTTACTTAGATAATGAACTCACAGGCCAAATTCATTCCTTTATCACATAGGTAATAGGCTGTTTCACTCACCTCAGTGGACCTTGTCAGCATAGCACTTATACTTAGAATCATAGAATCATAGAATGGTTAGAGTTGGAAGGGACCTTTGAGATCATCTAATTCCAACCCCCCCGCCACGGGCAGGGACACCTCCCACTAGAGCAGGTTGCTCAAAACCCCATCCAGCCTGGCCTTGAACACTGCCAGGGATGGGGCATCCACAACTTCTCTGGGCAACCTGTTCCAGTGTCTCACCACCCTCACAGTAAAGAATTTCTTTCTGGTATCTAATCTAAATCTCTTCTCTTCCAATTTAAAACCATTGCCCCTTGTCCTGTCACTGCTCTTCCTGGCAAAGAGTCCCTCTCCAGCTCTCCTGTAGGCTCCCTTCAGATATTGGTAAGCTGTTATAAGGTCTCCCCGGAGCCTGATAACCTATAATTAGAAAAAAAAAAAAAAAGACAAAGACTTAGGTAAATGAAACATAAAATACTACTCCATTGCAAGTTCCCACTCCCATTCCTTCTTACAGTCACCAGAAATATTAGCAGAAAGCCTCATGGATATTTTTAGATAAAAGATTCTCAAAGTGTTTCCTGGAAATCATTCTCAGACTAAACTGAAGTATGGAGCAGAAGCCAGGCGTAGCCAGAAATTACTTGAGGAAAAGAAGCAGGAAACGTTGCAAAGTCTTACAACAGAAAGGAATAGTAGTTGGGTCTCAAAGGGAGATCCACTGTTCAACATATCCATAAATGACTTGGAAAGGAAGATGAATAATGAGGTTAAAGAATTTGTGGATGCTAACAAATTATTCAGGTTTATTGAAAAAAAAAGATCACAAAGTGTTGTGGAAAGATGTCATGACAGTTTTGAATGGATAATGTACAGCATATTGAATTATCAGTGACCCAGAGAAAAGGAATGACTCCTCTATATCTCTTCTAATGTAAGAACTCAGGAGCATCAAGCAAAGCAGCTGGGAGGCTGGTTTTCAACAAACAGATAGATTTACTTTCCTTTATATGCCATGCATTTTGATTTTTAAACTCTCTGTCACAGGTGTTCTGGAAACTAAAAATATAAATGGTTCAAAAAGCACTTAGCCATGCATCTAGACATTGAGAAAAATCCGTCAAGAGTTATTAAACATCAAAATAAGGATATAAAAATAGCTACCTCTAGGGAATTGCTCCCGCAGCAGGAGACACTCCCTCAAAATCCAGAGGAGTTGAGGTCTAAAAGGAAGAAGAAACCGTTTGTTAGGAAGAGGAAAGGGGATTGCTATTCTTTTCACAGATTATTATTCCTTCTCAATGGTATCTCTTGCCAGTTCCAGCTCCAAGGTGAGCCTCCATTACTGATTATGCCTCAGTGTTTTACAGTTCCTTTCCTTATGGTTGTTCTACAGGTCTTCTAAATGGGGAGATGTTAGCCTGCCATTGGGACCTGGCCTTGTCCCCTTAGGGCCTGTTGTGGGCTGAATTTCTTGGCAACCTCACAACTCAATTAGCCCTAACAAATGTCATTAGGTGGTGAGAGGAGAATCTTGTTACTTCTCAATGTGATGATTCTCCAACTGACAGACAAGCTGGAGGAGCCCCAGCGAAGACATGTCTTACATCTGCACACGGAGAACCATTAGGCCAGTCTCTGCATTGATCCCTGCATGAATAGCTGATTTTGAATACAGACTTTGCCATGCTGCATGAAGCTATACAAACTCCATGTTTGGGGAATATGGTTAATTAATATTCATGCGTTTCAAGGACAACAGCTTTTCTTTAATCCACAAAACACGACAACTTCTTGATAAATTTTCAGCCCAAGCTTCAGGTATTTCATATCATCAGAGGTCCAACAATTAGGAAATGAGCCTGGCCTTTATTATGTTCTGCAAAGCAAGTACTGTTCAAGTCAGCGTTCATAGCAAATTCCCTAACATAATTTAGCCCGAGAAGGGGCTCTTGGTTGTGCAAGGATGTGTTTTATGCCTGTCTTTCTAAACAAGATGGTAATCCCTTCTGTAGGGACCATCACACACCGTTAAATACTCTAGCAAACAGTTTTGGAAGAGGTCACTGTCATAGCATTTCTAAGTTTAGAGAAACTTGTCAAAGTTGTTTCTCCCAGTTGTGATGAGACAGTGACCCTCAAACCCAGTAGCATCCCTAGTACTGTGGTCACCAAGATCTGCACCTTTCACACTTTGACACTTGTTGGGGAACAGATTTGATTCTCTTCTCTCTCATCTGCTTCGGTAGGCTTCTCCCAAGTTTGCCAGCAGTAGCAATAGCTTTCTTCCAGAAAGCCTCTTTAAAAAGGTTTGTTTATCTTAGTTTTTAAGGAAGAAAAGTGTGGTGTTGTCAGTCCTCCAGAGAGTACTAAGTGAAAGGAGATGGCTTTTCTTATATTGGAGAAAACTGACTAAATCCAGAAGGGCAGGGCTGAAAATGCAAGTCTTTTCTGCAGGATTTCTCACTGTGGCTCTCCACTTATTGTTACCTGATTTTCCTATCACCCTGTGACATGATCCCTAGCTAGATCCCTAGAGATCATCTTGGACTGTGGCAGCTATTGTGTTGGCAAAAATTTCTTAGTGAACTCAGACCTGTTTTTTCTCTTAACCAAAAGATTTTGACACGTTAAGGATAAATATCTTCTCCTACCCAGCGTACTGCTCTAGATAGACCGAAATGAAATGTAGCCATTAGAGACCTATGGCACAGAATTATTACAAAATCCAGGAGCCTTTGAAATTTAGCAGATAGTTGTTATTCTTCCATATTAATGTACTTGTGTACATTATGAGTACTTAATGTACTCCCAAACAAGGGAGGCTCTTGGAGACTTACCTTCAGCTAAAACGGACAGGTTTAGATATGCTTTAAGAGGCATGTTAGCATTCAATGGAGAAACAAAGAATTTCCAAGTATGTATCTATTTTTTCTTGGATATACTTCAAAGACAAAGGATAACCTATAGAAGGAAAATTGAAAATGCAAGGTAGAGAGCTGCACATGTAGTCCTTTGTGAACAGGACTTCCCTATTTTATGTAATAGGGAAGACAATAAAGTAGTATGTTCTTCATTGAGCTGCTCAGCCTTATCAGAAATATTAAGTTTATTTTTAGTAATCACTGAATTGAGTTAATTTTTAATAATCTATTGTGAAAGTGTTTAAAAAAAAAAAAAGGTGGAATATAACACTGAAACTGGTCACTGAGACCGGTGTTTTAGGAAGAAATCCAGTTAAATAATACACAAAGCTTGAAGTGTGCAACCAAGAAAATCTACACTGCTTATGTTGCAATTAGGTCCCTTAGACTCACTGAGTTAGAAGTTCCTGCTGACATATTACAGGTGTTTGGAGACAGGCTTCTCATTTCCTTCTCAAGAAGCGTTTTTATTGTGCATATGGTCATCCAGTTTATCATAAGACTTTTGTAACCTTTGCTGAAGCCTGGAGTTGTTGATTTTCATGGGCTGATGCTCTTAAGATGCTACATGCTCTTTGTTTAATCAGTGTGGTAAGCAGTTTTATCATTCAGTTGAATTGCTCTTAGCTTTAAAAAAAAATGATTACAGGGTATACAGTGACACAGCACTCTTTTTTAGACTTTAAAGCTGCAGACAAGCCCCCTCAAATATCTGGCTTCTTTTTTAACCTTTTCTTGCAAAAATATGCAATGAACAAATGTACCACATCCTGAGGCCTAATGTGTTTAATGTTGATCCTGAACTGCAAAACTTCCAAAAGCTTCCTGCGAATTTTTAGCCCTTTTTTTGTTTCGTTCTCATCCTTCGGGTATGTTTGATGAGCTGTAACACTCTACCATTGGTGCAGTATGTGTTCTGCTTCTGGCTTGTGTTGTCAGTGCAAGGAGAGATGAGGGAATGAAACTTGGAGAGATGAGGGAACTTGACAGACCCTAAACACTGTGCAGCCTGGCAACGCAATGCTGAGAGGTGGACCAGCTCAAAGCCTGAGAAGCAACCAAGACAATGTTTTCGGAATATCCTTGAGAGTCTTGTGATTTGCTGAAAGAGCTTGTAACTACAGTGAGAAGACAAAATTCATTCAATCTTTTGCCGTTAATTATTCACTGAGCTCTCATCTCCACTTAATGGGAAATTGAACTAAACCTAGTGACCTTTGGAACAATTTCATTAATGCCTAACTGCTTTGTAAAACGGTTTCAAACCTGATTTACTGAAGTAATATTCTCTGTTCTTGTTTAAGCAGCATCTCTGAGGTCTGTTTTTAATAAAGGGTTACGGAGCTCTTGGAGATAAAACCTGAATGTGCAGTACGTGAAGAACTTTCGCAGGGAATATTTAGAGTAATTGTGTCATGTAGTGTTTATAGAAAATTGTCAGTCGATGGCAGTGGTTTTCACTAGACTTTTGCTTATGACCTTTCTCAGGAGAGATGAAAACCTGCCAGCTGTAAGCAGGGATATTCCACACAATTTGAATCTCCTCTTCAAGACATATATGCAGTCATAGTGGGTGCCTTCCTCTGGTTTGCTTTTGCTATTATGTACTAGATACGTTTTGAAATAAATGTGCCCCACAAATTCAAACACAGGAGATCACAGATTAATCTGGTAACTAAAAAAAACAACAGAAAATAAAGATGTGTTCTGTCATGTCTACGGCAAACTGTAAAGTTAAATAGACAGTGTAAATTAGAACTGTTTGCGGGAACCAGCAAAATCGTAGATTGGGGGATCATGCCTAGTTTAGACCTGTCTGTTCTATATTATTCCAGTTTTAGTCTGCTGTAATGTGATTAAAATTAGGAGGGTTAAAGTGGTTTCAAAATCAAAGAATTGCAATAAATGTATGCATGCAGCTCCAAACTGATTTCCATGAAAAAAATTTCTGTACTGATAACTATTTTTTCTGAAAGTACACCCATTAAATCTGCTTAACTGAAGCTCAACTAGAAACCTTGCAGGCTGAATGATATCAACATGTTCAAAGAGATATGAAATACTTAACAAATGAGTCCTCAGTACTGCTGGATACTGGAGATAAAAAGGTAAATAGTTCCCAAAGTATTATTAGAGCTTTTGTTTATGTGGCTGATATTTTGCCACTATGTTTTCCAGTTACCATGGCAACTCTGCCTGACTG
This sequence comes from Tringa tobata, assembly GCA_033628505.1. Classification (NCBI taxonomy): domain Eukaryota; kingdom Metazoa; phylum Chordata; class Aves; order Charadriiformes; family Scolopacidae; genus Tringa; species Tringa tobata. The sequence goes on from JAHREE010000480.1 coordinate 2,186,585, forward strand.
CGAGAGCCATATAAGGTACTTTTACTCTGACAATCAAAAAAACCTGGTCAGCTAGCTACAGGGGTGCTGGCGCACTGGGGCACACTGTTGAATAGCACAGTTTGAATATCCCTCCATGGATTAGTAACCAGAGTGGTACCAAACAGTTGTCCTTTCCTTGACTGTGCTTATATCACATCCCTTATGAAACAGGAGTTATCCAAAGGATGTTTTGTTAAGGAAAGAAAGGTTTCCCTGCAGAGACAGAGCTGGAAAAATACTTTCTTAATCAAAGTTGTAACTTTCCTGAGCTTTTGCCTATTGCAAATTCTTGCCTTTTTAATACTCAGTGAATGGCTAGGTAAGAATAAAAAAGATATTAAAAAAAATAATAGCAGAAAAAAATTCTCTAGCTACTTATAAAAGAGCGTATTATTTACCTGTAACTTCAGTAATGAAGTTGATTCAAATATCAAAGATGTGCTGGCGGAAGACCTCTGATAGCCACCCTCTGAAAAATATTCTCCAACTCAGTATCTTATGAATTGTGTTGATATTTAGGAACTTTTTGCTCTCCCTTGAAATGTCTGTATCACCTTGATTATACTCAAATGGACATCTGAAAAGGAAGGTTTTTCTCTCAACATTGCTGTGAGCTTACTTCTGAGGTGGAGTGAAAATCGGCATCTATTAAGTGGCTACTCCTGCAGGAACTTTAACAGCTCCAGATGTGTATGTCCCAGGAATGTCACATATTCAGAGCTGGAGAGGCGTGCTTCTGAAGGAATGGAGACTTTGAGAGTGCATACTCTTTGTAAAGGCAGTGGTGGTTCGCATCCCTCAGGCACAGAAGTGTAAAGCTGGAGAAAATTTCAAGAGATCATTCAGTACCCTTTTCACTGAAATAGGGTCAAGGACATCTGCATCAACCTTAATAGAAGTTCATTGATCAGCTGAAAAAAAAATCTTCAAGAGGAAATTCTACAGTCTATGTAACTTCTATGAGAACTCTTTTTTTTTCTTTTTTTCTTTTTTCTTTTTTTCTTTTTTCTTTTTTTTTAAGAACTAAACCAGGTTCTTCTTGAACCTGTTTTTGCTCTACTTTTCTGAAGAACTCTCTGCATTTCTCAGAAAGGGTGGTACACTGAATAAATAGATAGGCCTTGTATGATGTTCATGTCTTTTTCTGAACAGCTGCTGAATAGCAATTGCACAGCTACCCAGTTAATATATTTATTTTTAGCAACTTACATCTTGTTGATTTTGGATCTACTGACCCTGCCTTCAACATATCCATATCATTTGAACTCTGATCCAATCCAGAGACTTTGCAGTTCTTTTGGAAGTTTACGTCACTTACAGAATTTGAGAGTGCTTTTAATTCCATGATTCAGGTCATTACTGAAAATGTTAAATGGAAACAGGTCTAGAGAATAGTTGTTTCAGCTCCTGTTTGAGATTTCTCCCAGTGATACTTATAGGCAGGCAGTAAAGTAAATTCTGTTCTTTAGCAATATATTTCAATGGGCTGCACTGGGACAGCTAGTGGCAACGTGTCCCTGGAAAATCAGGGCATTTCAGGGTCCCAAGGGTGATGTGTGTGTGGGTCTTGGTCCCTGAAATTCATGACAAAAATACATTCAGAGTGGGACACCAGAACAGAGCAAATGTTCCTTTGCTGCACACAGAGCAAGGTTATGTAGCTGGAGCAGGATCCAAGCCCTCCTGCCCAGGTTTCCAAAGTGGCCAGCTCTGGTATGCAAACTGGGCACCCAAGCAACACAGCATGCATCCACTAACGTGGCCTGCTTTCCTGCTTAGGTACTGCACTACGGTGAGCATTTATGGCTGTATCTACATTAGTGTTTTGGTTCAGATCAGCTGAGCTTTCTCTTTTGAAGAGTATATAACAGTTGCCTCCCCTTATTGTGCTTTGGTTACATCATAGAGCGGGTCTCAGAGCTTGCAAACCAGATTGCGTCTATTTGAAGATGAACTGGAAGCTGTGCTCCAACAGTACACCAGAGAGAGACACTACAACTGCAGAAGGATGCTTATTCCTTGGGCCAGACTAACATCTGCACAAAGAAAAAATTGTGGAAATATTCAGGCAACAAGAAGAGCAGTTCACTGTAATCCTGAGCACTGCTGTAGCTCCTAGCCCTGTTTCTTGTAGTCGAGGGGAAATCCTACTGTATTTCATGGCTTTCTGCAGCAAACTGCATTGTCAGAGGGCAGACTGTTTGTCTGGTACAGAAAAAATAGAGTAGAGCATTCTAGCAGGTTATGAAAAAGTCTTTTTTTCTGAATTGCCTGTCATAAGAAGGATCAGCTTATATAAGAAATCCCTAAATTGCATTTAGTCAAGTCATCCTCTTGTCACAGAACAGGAGCAAAGAGCAGCTAAAACCCAGAGTGAGTGAAAAGACCAGAAGTATTTTGGCAGGCTACTCTTGAATCCACTGGATTGAGGTTCTTGATCCTGCGTAATTCAGATACTCGGATCACCGAACTATGGGGTTTTTCTTTTTAGCAAGTAGGCTTTTATTTTGCATAAAATACAAAACTACAGAAGAAATGCCAGTGCTTTATGAAGTACTTTCACACGCCCACAAAGATGGGATGTCAAAGCTAGCATGTAATAAGGATTTACATCATAAATAATGCAATAGTGGCTAGTCTATCAGCAGTTATGTATTAAATAGAGATTTCTAAAACTAGTGGGAGGCATTTTGAAAGCAAAGTTTTGAAAGAAATGGAGGGAAAAGCAAAATAAAATTGACCTGAAACATGATTACCTGTGCAGATTTCAAAGATATAATCCACAGGAGCACAGCAAAAGCTTTGTTATTCTTGTAAAATAAGACTGAAGTGAAAGATTGACCACGACTCAAGGAATTTGTGATTATAACTCTATAATAGTGGATACTATTTAATTTTTTTTTTTTCAGAATCATTCCTTAAGAATCCTCTCTTCATAGATGTTCCTGATTGTAATATGTTTATACTAAAATAAGCACATGGTGATTGCACCATGTGCCGACACACCCTGCTCAACAGTAAGAGTTACTATAGGGCTCTGGTTTGGCACCCATGTTGCGCAAGAGCACAAATGGCCATTTGATGTAGGTGAGTGACTCTATAAAGGTGGGAGAAGATTCATAACAAAAGATTCTGTGCAGGATCTTAAATTTCACAGATTCACTGTTCATGACATATGTGATGATGTGTACAGGATTAACCATAAAATATGACATGCACAGGGGCTGGAATATCTTTTCAAATAGTTTTAGCTCTGGAAATGATGCTTTTTTGTTTCTGCTTTTGGTGCCATATTTTAATTAGGAACTGGCATGAGAACATAAGAAAGGCCACATAGGGCCAGTCTGGAGTTCTAGCTCTGTGTCCTGTTTCTAACTGTAACCAAGAGCAGCTGCTCAGACAAGAGTACAAAAATGGAAAGTTTATAATATTTCCTTTCCTGTGCAGTCTCTTGTGATCTATATATCTTCATCTCAAGGACATCTTAAGCTAAAGATGATATCTTTGTGTCTAGTAGCTTTTATGCATTTTCCTTCCTGAATTTTTCTTGTGGCTTTTTGTAACTTTATGTAACCTTTTAGCAAATACAACTTCCTGTACCAATGAATTCCCTAGTTTAGCCATGTTTGTGGGGAGAAATACCATCTTCAGTTTGTTTTGGAACTGTCGCCTGCTATTTTAATTTAAAACCTCCCAATATATTTGTAAGATCTATATGTGGGATGGCAATCAGATAAACAATCAGCAAACAGTTGCTCCAACTGCTCTTAGAAAATACTTTGAAACCTTGCTGAATCTCAGTGACAGCTGAGTGCTTGAAGATGCTGTTGAAAAAGTGCCTCTTGATTCTGTCAGCATGTATATAAAGGAGGCTTTACCTACCACTTAGGGAAAAATCAGTCATGATGCAAAAGCAGCATAGCTCTGGTTCTTCCTGCAACAGAGCTAAGACAAGGTTAAGGCAGCACAGACAGCTAACTACTAAAGTTACCGGCATTCAGATAGCCCAAAATTACAAGAGCTTAGACAAATGTCTTCTTGTTAATAATGGTGAACTTGTTTTTATCTCAGTGTCTGCCCCTCTAATAGCAGTTTAAATGAATACATTACCTATTTAAGTTGGGTGGCTGAGAAATTCAGTTTCCTTCTACTCCCTGTTTCAGATGTGACAATATCCGGGAGGGAGAGAGATGATATGGGCAGGTGTGGGGAGAAATGTCTTTAGCTCCCTCACTTTGATTCTCAAGTAGATATCTCTGAGTATCTTTGGAGACTCGACTTACAGGGTGGCAAGAAATCTTGCACTGACAAGAAGTCTTTAAGAGATTTCAGGAAGGACCCTGTTGCTCAACCTGTGTCCCCATTACTGTGGTCTTGTTTATCCCTGGCTCTGTGGGCTTCAGGCCCAACAACACTTCTTATGGATTTGTTTGCAGTTTAACTCCAGCAATGCCTCGTATGGATAAGTGCAGATGGCAGACAGGGGCTTGTTTGGTCTTCCCCACAGCTTAAGGAATATCTGGTCCTATACAGAATATGTTTGAGTGTGGTGAGGACATTAATTAAACCTGTTCTGACACTGATGGTATGGTGGAAGATTAAGGGATGTCCAGGAACAGCCAGGGTGGGTACAGACTGATTAAGTTGCAGCTCTGCAGAGAAGATCCTGGGTACCTTGATGGATGGCAAGTTGAATATGAGTCGTCAGCGCACTCTTGTGATAACTGCACATGTGGCCATATTGAGAAAGCAGAGCCAGCAGATAAAAAGAAGTGATTATTCCTCTCTCTTCCTTACTGTTAAGGTCAGTTCTGGGCAGCTCAATAGAAGGGACATATCAGCATACTGGACAGAAACTAGCTGAAGGCCACTAGGGTGGTTGGGGAGAAGCTGAGGAAGCTGTGTTCATTCAGCTTGGAAAACGAAAGGCTAAGGGGCCATACTTTTCTCAGAAATATACTGCAAAAAGACGTGAACAATGGTTCCAAGTTGCAGCAAAGGAAACACTGGCTAGGTGTAAGTGAAAAAAAAATCCCTGTCAGAGGGATTTTCCTAAATACAGGAACAGGTGCTGTGGGATCCCAGTTCTTGGAGATTTTCAAAACTCAGCTGGACCTATACTGAACTAACTTTGAAGCTAGCATTGCTCTGAACAGGGGTCTTGAACTGAAGGACCTCCAGAGGTCCGTTCCAATGTTAATATTGAATATTAACTATGACTATTGACTATGAATATGACTTTTTTGAAGTCACAGTTTTTTCTCTTCATTTTAACGCCTGCAGTCAGGTTGCTCTATTAATACTTAAACAAATTAAATAAAAAGGCAATAATCTTCATTCTTAACACCTTAGAATCCGACTGCAGTTAATGTGAGCTGAGGGAAAATTTCAGAACATTCTAAGTAAGGCATCCCAGCCCCCAATATGGAAGACTTTCCATATCAAAATGGGACTGTTTTTCTTTTAGCAAAAGATTTTATGTGATTTTTTTGATATAATGTATACCATATGTTATAATATAATGTATACCATATATGTTAATATAAGGTTTACCTTATATATTAATATATATGATGAAGGAGAAAAGTATTTGTATGTATAGGTCATGAACTAAAAACCAAATGGAATATGCATTTGCTCTGAGACTCCAGCCCAGTTTCATAACCAGATAAAGCCCTGCTATCTCAAGAAGTTTTGCTTTTCTTTTTTTTTTATCAACCATTTTGAAGCATTTTGTTAATACAAAGAAAAAAGAAAATCGGGTCTCTTCACAAGCAGTTCCTCTTTCACTCCTGCATTCCATTATGTGAAGCAACACAGTAGTCTATTTAAAGATGACTTCTGTGTTTTCAAAGAGATGTTAGGAGTATGACATAACTCCTCAAATGTAGAAATCTCAAAGAAAACACTTGTCTTCTTGTTCCTAGTACAAGTTAAAAGTATTATTAACTGTACAGGTATAAATGCCTCCAAAATGTTGAGCAGACTGGCAGACCTCCTAGCTTGGCAATGTACTGAGTTCCTCATGCCATTAACACAAAGAATTTAAGCAGCATTTTGTTTGGAGAAATGTCCAGGCAAAATATAGTAAGAGGCTGTCCAGTGTATTACAGCAGTGGTAATAGTACACAACTTTCAAATTCAGATGTATTGTCTTTCAATTTCAAAGCTTCCAATTTCTTCTTGACATCAGATCCAGAATATTTCTCCCCTGCATTTCTTGTTCTCTCCAGAAATGGATCTTTCAAAAATTCTGTTTTTCAGTATGGTTGAGGAATGGAGTTGGAAACTGATAAATTATTCTGTAGCTCATCATAGAAAATACAGCTCTGTCTTTCTTTTCTGTGTGAACTTTACTGTGCTATCAGGAACATGCATTATTAAAAAGTTATTTGTCAGTGAAGCCAATGGAAATGAGTTTGAATTCTCATGAGGACTGTACCTGTTAAGCAATAAAGGCCTTTTCTTATCTTCTTACACAGTAGTATCACACACTGAAACCAGTGAAAAGTGCTACTCCTTTTTAACACAGGAGAGTGCTGTCTGCCAGAGGTAAACATGTACTTCATGCAAGTAGAGACTCAGATCTACCCTTAGATGAAGTTTGTTTATAAGCAAGGCACTCTGGAGTTCGTTATTCAGTCCAGATGCTTCAAAGAGTATTACTTCCAAGCACCATGGTACTGACCCATATTCAAACCTCCACAGCCTTTGGAGTGGCTGATCAAGCTTCCATTTTCACTTTGAATTCACATTTTCACTGAAGAAGCTCAGTTCATGTGAACTTTTCTTTCAAGTCACATATTCCATTCTGAGAGTACAGCTGAAGGAACATGTTTGCTGCCTGACAGATACAAAAAACACAGGCATGACAACATTTGTGCACCATGACCTTCCCTTCTCCTGTCAAGCATGCACAGTTCAATGGATATCTGGGTGTTCTTAAAAAAATGGTGTAATTTTCCCAAAATATCCCCTAGCTGGTATTTAAGCCATTAATGGAGGTGGCTTGTTGCCTTAAACAGTTACCAAGAGATGGCAGACAATAACTGAAAAATACTGTGGCTTTATTGAGTCGATTGATCAAAAAAAGTCCCCAGAAGCAGAAAAATCCAAGAGAAATTTCTCAAAAAAATTTTGTGAAGAAACCTTGAGCTGTAGTTGTAAGAAATTTCAACTGAGGCTTTTCCCCCGCTCTGTCGTGTTTTAACCCTTATGGGCAGCTACAACCACGCAGCAGCTCACTCATTCCCCACAGTCTGGGTGGCCAAGAGAATCAGAAGAATAGAAGTGAAGAAAAACTCGTGGGTTGAGATAAAGACAGTTTAATAGGTAGAGCAAAAGCCTCACATGCAAGCAAAGCCAAACAAGGAATTTATTCCCTGCTTCCCATCGGCAGGCAGATGTTCAGCCGTCTCCAGAAAGGCAGGGGTCCATCACACATAATGGTTACTTGGGAAGACAAACACCATTGCTATAAATGTCCTCCCTTCCTTCTTCTTCCCCCAGCTTCATCTACTGAGCATGATATCCTATGGGATGAAATATTCCTTTGGTCAGTTGGGGTCATCTGTGTCCCTTCCCAGCTGTGTCCCTTCCCAACTGTTTGTGCCTTCCCAGTCTACTTGCTGGTGGGGTGGTGTGAGGAGCAGAACTGCTTAGCAAGAACCAAAAAACATCAGTGCGCTACCACACTATTCCCATCCCAAATCCAAAACTATACCAGCTGCTAATAAGAAAGGTAATCCTATCACAACTGAAACCATGACATCCCTTCGGTATAAGAGTGTAAAAAAGTTAAGAAATAAATGAAGTCATAGATCTTACAGGATATTTTGCGTAGCATATTGGTGGGTTTAATTGCTTTGGATTTTTGTTTTACTCTGTAAAAAAACCGTATGTATTAAAACACAGGCAGTGATAATACTCTTCATATTCTCTACATATTTGTAGTTGCAGTCACATATACATTTATGCATGTAACTGAAACTTTAACATCTTCATCAAATGCAAATATGAAATCTCAGATTTTACAAGGTCAAATTTCATAAAAGGCTCAGGTTTAGTTTTGAGTTTGACGTCTTTAAGTTGATAATTTAGCATTATCACATTTAACATACCTTTATGCTTTGTGTTTTTTGAATTTTTTCCATCCTTTTGACTTATAAAAAAAAATAAATGATTGTACATGATCTAGAAGCACTTTGCTTGATATTTCATAAACCCTGATCGTGTTCACCAGGAAACGTAATGCAAGCAGGAAATTACTACTTTTAATCTTTCTTGGCAGCTAGTATATCAAAATACTGACACTTAGGATTGTGACTGGTCACTAGCTTAGCGTAAGATCAGTTGATTCCAGTGCTAAATTTGGCTAAATTTAAACAGATTGCCCAGAGAGTGGTAGATGCCCTGTTCCTGGAAAATTTCAAGGTCAGGTGGGGCTCTGAGCAATGTGATCTAGTGGAAGATGTCCCTGCTTATTGCAGGGGGCGTGGACTAGATGACCTTTAAAGGTCCCTTTCAACACAAACTATTTTATGATTATATAATTTTTTTTACATCTGAGATTTCTTCTTCAGCTGCCTGATGGTACTCAAAATTATGAAGCATCAAAACTGATGTCGGACATACAGGTGGTGTAATACATTTTGTAACATTCAGAATAGGCGGGCTTATCAGTGGTTCTCCACAGTTACCTTCTTTGAATACAATATATCTGCAGTGTGACTGAAAACCAGTTTGGCTTCTTGATCTGATACAGAACAGAAAAAAATTAAGATTTTAACTTGGTGAACAAGAAGCCAACCCCCCTCCACCAAGCAATGTTTCATGGTACTGTATGTAGTTTAAATTTAACTTAAAATCAAATCGTCTTTCACCAGTGTGAACTTCTGCCAACATTCTTCCTTTTCCAACCTTTCTTCCTCTGGCTTCTCCTCTGCAGACTGAAAATCTCACACCCTGCTTTCTGGCAGTAAAGGTATTGAATGTCTCTCTTAGATGGCATTCCGTTACTGCACACTGTAAATCATTTAATCGTAACAGATTAGATACTGTGCAAATGTTGGAAAGTTGTCCAAATCAGCTATGGGACAAATTACAGATATTTCTGACCAAAAGGTAGACTAATTGTCTTAAAGAAAAAATATAATGCAGTACTGATGTGGATATATATACCTATGTAACAGCAGATGGGTAGATGGATGGTTGGGTGGATGAGTGCATGGATCAGGGAATGGATGGATGGACAGGCGTCACCCAAATGAAGTAAAGCTAACCACACTGCAAGTGCCATTTCATCCTAACTGCTCAGTACAGTAATACCGCTGCTCTGTCTACAATGGCTATGATATATGAAGGCAAGTGATTGTAAGCAGGATTACTGAAATAGGGCATTAAATGATGTATTGCAGAGCTGAGTATAAGAGGGATTTATTCTACATACAGATTGTTCTTCTTTGGCTTTTCTACTAAAATCAGACATAGCACTAATTAAAAAAAAAGGTAGTTGCAGGCAGATTGTTTGTTAACAAAATAAATAGCCAGGGAATAAGGACAGCAGGAACAAAGAGATAACAGAAAACATACTGCAAAAGGTGACACAAAACAGGCACCTTCTGTCCCTTTTGTTCTCCCTCTAATTAAAAATAGAAGCCAGAAACAAATTAAATGTACCAAGACTCTGCTATGTGCAATTCTCAGACCAGACAAGTTATGCACACCTGCAAAACAGTATATGTGATGGGTGGCATCTGATGGGACTTTAGGTCCTTTTTTATGCCATTGCTGTTGAACTATGGGGCAATGCAATACTAGGAATAGACAATGCAATAGTAGGAATGCTTTTACTGGCAGCTTGGTTTGCTCCCTGTTTTGCTCCTGGAGCTGATTTACAGCAGCCTATATTTACATACATCAGACTCTGCCTGTAGACTTCAGCATGGAGTATATCAAGTTGTTATAAGGGTGGGAGAAATCCAACAAATTTTTTTGCTGTAGGGTCTCTTCTCCCTACCTGCAGTATTCACCATGAGACAGTCCACACCAGTTAATCTGCAGACCAGACACCCAAGCACAGATCCCCTTACCAGTATAGCTCTACAGAAATGCATCTTAATCACTTTGTATCCAGCACTGTCTCCTGTTCTAAGAATGTGCAACACAGGTAGACCTAGCATGAAAATAAAATAACTAGTGCATTTTAAACATACAATTTTTTACCATCTTTGAATTTTTGGACTCTCAGCATGTGGTCCATCTCACCTATTGATAAATGGAGGAAAATATGCACCTCCAGAATGTGATTCATGTAATACCTGTTAGAAAACTCTTAGGATGTGCCCTATCACATTGTACAAGCATACACAGAAATATGTCTGGATAGTCTGAGATAAGTAGCTGAGAATTTGCTATCTCAGTTTTGGATACCTAAATTGGGGCAGATGAATCAGCATACAAGTATATTGGGAGATCCTAGAATTTACACTTTCATATATTTTCTTTTGTCTTTCTTAAAAGTAAAATTTGCTAACTCATATGTTAGTGCTAATTCCTTTCTGAAGATCATATTCTGAAAGCATACACATGGACTAGGACTACATAGTGAAAGTTATTTTCTGTCCTTTCTGCAGCGTATATGGGAACTAAACATGTCCCAACTAATCTACATTTGTATTTATTTCTGAAAAGATCAGCTGACAATGAAAGGACAATAGCAGCAAGGTAAAGGTGTCTCTAGGTTTGGTAAAATTATATGAACTCACAAAAATTAGAAAAGTCATTTGGGCATACTTTATTTTTTCCTACAGTATTGTGAAAAAAACCACAAAAAAGGGGATTTTGAGGGAGGGGGGAGGATCTTTTTAAACCTCAAGTCTGGTTTGAAGTTATATTTTAAGAAAGCTGAAAAAATTTCTGTTTGTAAAAAATGCCTGTCATAACTCCCATCTTGTCCAACACGTTTCTGGCTGAATAGGAGACCTCCAGTTGGAAACATGAGCTCCTGCACCTTACACTACACCCCACTTTGGGCTGGAAGAAAATGTTGTTGCCTCTTTGGCTGTTGACACTTTGGTAAAATCTGCACCAATGAGAACTTTTAATGTACACATATTCTAAGTTACATGAAACTCATTAGTGTTATTAGAAGTTAATTCTCCATCATATAGATGATCATTAAAATCCATTTTACTTGCTTGTAGTTAGAGATTCTATATATCTTCCTAGGGTTTCCCAGTCAGAAGTGCATTCACATGCCCGAAACTATCTGTACCCTTCCTTAGCACACTATGATACGCACATACACACACGCAATTTTCTTCTGTTCTCCAGTGAGATCAAAAGATGAAATCCTTAATCCCTAATCCTTAAATATGAAATGCTCCTCTGTTGTTTTAACTAATTCTTAGCTTTAAAAGGTTAGCATGTTTTATGGAGTAAAAGCTGAGATTTCTGTTCAGTTTTTACACGGACCAATTCCATCTAAATTCCAGGAAAAAAAGTAGATTAAAAAATGAAAATCATAAATCTTTGGTAGATCCTGAAGCCTAGATCTTTCCAGCCCTTCTGCAGGTCCAGGAGCCTGCCATGTTAGAGCAGACCACGTTAGGGCAAGGTAAAGCTGTAGCTCTGGCTTTTCAATACAAAGTGGGACTACCTGCCTCTTTCTTTCCACAAGGAGCAGGAATTGAACCCAGTGAGGGGAGAAGAGCAGATCTCTGAAGAGGAAGCCTATTGAAAGGGGTTGTATGATACTAGCGAGGATGATACACCATACCTCTCAGTGATGCACTGAAGCAAGCTCATTTCTTTGCATGCTTGCAAAACCCTCCTTGCAGTTGCAGGAGCCCCTCGCTACAATCCGGGCATTTATAGCTTAATTGAACCATAGGTTAAAGACCTTAGTACCTAGCCTGCAATGCTGTAGGCTTCAGGCTTATGTATACAGCATGTTAGTCCACAGAGTATTTCCTCTCTGACTTTCCAGGTGTTCTTCCAAATTCCAAATGCAAATAGAGTGCATAACACACTCTTCTCTGAATGTCTACAGTCATGGTAATCTTGTCATCTAGTGGTGTGCATATCTCTCAGTGTAAACAAACAATTCATGGGTTGGTCACTATCATTATCACTGTGCCACTGCTGCAGTTTATAGCATTCTGGAAAGGACAAGCCATTGTTCTGTAATAACAGTAAAAAAAAAAAAGGAACCTCATCTGCAGTAGAGTGTTAACGTCTAGGACACACACAGAAGCTCTGGGGCCAATCCAAAGGAACTGGTGAAACTAAAAGGTGTAGAAAACTTGGAGTGCCAGATATGCATATAGAGGAAGTACCTCTGTCTTTGGTTAAATACTGAATAAAATAGGAAAATAGAGGCATTCACAGTTTGAAAGAATCTATTTCATAGACTTGCAATGTGTGGCAGTTTCTATTTTTTACTGTGCTGTTTTCAGGTTTCTCTCAAGGATGTTGTGCACATCAGAAAAGTATGAGTGTACGTCCTCAGGTATTTAATTCTTTTGTGGTACAAGTTATCAGTCTTTAGAATATTTGACCCAGGAAATTATTTGAAGCAGTTGCACAGCAAGAAATATTCTGAGTGTGCTGCTGTCTGGGAGCACTTAGATTTAGGTAAGAAATTGAAAGATACAGAAACTTTTAGTATACGACAGAAGCTAATCCTCAATAGATTATTTTTGCATTAAAAAGGAAAAAAAAAGAAAGTTTACAGCTGCAAAAATAATCCTGTAGGAATATTTGGGGATAAGGTCTGGGAGGATTTGAAGAACAGTGGACTGGAAGTTTATGCAAGTCCTTACTCTCAAGTTCACTGTTCGCTGCACTGCATAAGTGATTTTCATTATTTGGTGAGATCAAATTATATATATTTAAATGAAAACAGGTTATGTATGTCTCCTTATGTCACAGGGATGTACTCCTGTGACTGAATACTTCCCAGAATGAGGAGTGTGTACCCAAGTCCATACAGTTGCTGAGTTCTCCCATTGAGACTGTAGTTATATGTACCCCAAATATTGCCTTCTGGGTGTTTTTTTTGAGTTCAGCTCCAGAGGATCCCCATTTCAGTGCTAAGCTGGAACTTTGAAAAGGAGATTCCATAAATTCCAAATAATCTTTTCTGTTTTTCTCTTTGTTTCTCAAGCTGCCTAAAACCAACCCGATACAGATTCTGGAGTGCCAGTTTATGACTTTTTCCGTACTAACAATTGATTCCCAGCATTATTTTTTTTCTTCTCCTGCAGCAGGTGTCATCTTACAAAAGTCTCTGCAGCACTTAATGAAAAAGTGGAATATTCTGGGAGTTGTAGTCTTTCAAACAGAGCTTCGCAAGGACATACCTGTATTGGAACACTACAGCTCCCTGAACTTCCTCGCATCACTGCCTATGAAACGTCCTGCAACGTGACTAGTTTGGGGGGGGGCAGAGGGGATACTCATGGACTTCCAGCACTGCAACTCACACAGCACCTTGCATCTGTGTATGGGAGCCGGAATGGACACCAGTGCATATTCAGGGTGGGCAACGAATGAAGAAGTCTGGTATGAGGCAGCATTGTCATTTGAAATATTTAGAAAAATATTCAATCCAATTTGTGCCTTTACCACAAAGGCTCTACAGGAGCCACTTGGACACTCTCCAGATACCTACATTTTGGGCAAATCATGTTTCGCTTAGCTGCTTTTAGACTTTTCTTTGATTTGAATATCTTCTGGTGTTGGCTGTTTTCTTCTCCTCCGGCCCGTGACCTGGGAATAGGTTGTCTGTCTGCAGTCTCTGAATAGAATTATAGAATCATAGAATTGTCTAGGTTGGAAGAGACCCTTGGGATCATTGAGTCCAACCATCTACCCTACTCTACAAAGTCCTCCCCTACACCATATCCCTCAGCACCACATCTAATCGTCTCTTAAACACATCCAGGGATGGTGACTCAACCACCTCCCTGGGTAGCCTATTAGAATAGAAGAAAGACTCCATGACTTAGAATAGAAGAAAGACTCCATGGCCGCTGCTGGAGTCCCAACTACTCCAACCCCCAACTACTCTGTACCTTAAAAACTTTCTAACTCTGTGAGCATTTTGGTTTGGGTTTTTTTTTTTTTTTTTTTTACAGCTTAACTCTCCACACTCCACACACTCCACATCCTCCACACAGGCTTCAGAGGAATTACAAAAGCAATCACACTACCTAGCTGGAGATACATAAAGTTCTGAATAAAAATATTAAACAATATCTTATACCTCTATTTCCTCTGGCAATTTCTTGGCCTTATCTCCAGCTTGCCTGATGAGCCCAGATTTAATCAGACCAACATTATTCCTGATTTGAGAATTTAGGTACAAATTATGTATTCCCTGGCAGCATATGACTGCCTCTAGGTGTAAACTACATTCATTGACGGAGCAACTGGAGAGCTTTACTAAAATTTTTCAAGTTATTATAAAACTAAGAGTCCCTCATACATCATACATCAGTTTGTAAACCAGTGCTGAAACTCCTACAGCAGCAGCTGTGCTTGTGCTGTGAGCACTGTGGTTTCTGCTGGTTGAGCAGGTGGTGTTAGAATAGCCTCTTTCACTACCTTTTTGCATTCATGATCCTAGCTGGATACCAGAAGGTGGGCAAAAGCATAAAACTGATATATAAAGAGATAGTGATAATGATACTTTCTTTTTCACCAAGGGTTCAATTTCAGTTTAACTTCTGAGCAATTGTTTTGGGAAATCTTTTTTTAGCTAACCAGCCTGATTCTAAGTCACAGTCTTGGTTTATCTGTACTAACTAAAACGTTCGGTGGCTCTGCTGCAGAAAACCTCATTTTCAAGTCACAATATTCATCTAGACTGTTATATCATTTTAATTCCATGGAATAGCTATATGCATGACTTTATACAAACACCTAAATATTTGGAAGAAAAATGGGATTTTAATATTCTAAAGAAATTTACAGCCCTAATGAGAGAGAGGGAAGAGAAATAGATGCTGAAGGAATCAGCTTCCACAGAGGTCATTTGCTTCATAAGAAGGAACTTCAATAAATTGAAAAATGTAATGCAATGTATGAGAAAAGTACATACTATTCAAGTTAATGACTAGCTTTATGATTTACAATCTTTGCCCTACATGCACAAACAAATTCCATAAACATCCAATACTTAGATCTGGCAGAAGATGTATTTATAATTAATGTCTTGTTGGACCGAGTGATGCTTATTTGCAGATTTCACTAATAAACAGCATGTTTAACACATTCTTAAGAATGCCAAGAAATTCATATGAGGTAAAAATTTAACTGTGTCTTGGCTACTTTAGTGAAACTCCAAATGCAAAGTGTTCTTGGATGCTGTCTTTTACCAGAGGAAAGATACTTTTAGATTTTGAATATACGGTACCACCTTGTCCCTGTTGTTGAAAAAAAGGATTTTTACAATGTGCAGTCATGCAAAGAAAAACAAATACACACACACACAAAAAAAAACAACCAAAAAACCTGGCAAAAGATAGCGGTAGAATAATTTCTTTAGATAATACATTGCCACAGAGGAAAAATGTTTTATTATCTTTATTTTAAAATAATTTCCTAATGTTATGTGGCTTGCTATTCTTCAAAAAGCAATAGTCTTTGCTATTATAATCTCCAACAACAAATAAAAAAGAACAGATGCATTTTGTTTTCAATAAAAATGTAATTCTTTTAAAGCCTTCTGCAATGAGGAACACTTGCATGAGCCCAGATGCTTTTGAAGATGAATATACATGGTAAATGCAAGATTATTTGTTCAATTAATTAATTCAATTTATTCAAATATTTATTCTATTAATTTATTTGATGAATAATTAATTAGGTTTTGTTTACTTTAAAAGGTTCAAGACATCCTTGAGCAATTTGTGGACCAATACATCAGTGTAATTAACCACAGGCTGCACTAGAAATGCAGTGGAAATTTTTCATCTTCTGCTTACGGTGGACAGAGGTGCTGATCCTTAACGGGCTGTAACAGAACTCTTTGGAGAACACTGCTATCACGGTGTACTGGTCACTTTCTAAACACACAGAGAACAAGAAAACACAGAATCAACTGCCCCTCCCTCCCTTGTAGGGCAATACTGAGCAATGAAAAATGAATGCCACGATTCAAACAGTCCAGGCATTACAGGCTAGATCTTCTCAGTCAGTCCTTGGTCCTAACCAAAGGAGCTACTTCCAAGGTCAAATGTCGTTCATCAGAAACAATGTTGGGTAATGTTCAGTGTTCTAGGAGCACTGGGCTCCAAATTTGTCCTGATCCATACCTACGTGGCATGGAGTTCAGGACCAAAATTAGCCATTTCAGCGAGGCAGGCATATATTTACCTAGTAAAATTCAATGTTAACCCAGAGACTTTAATCAGACTGATTTAATATTACTACACATTATGTAACTGGTATCAGTTACGTCCTCCGAGTCAGCTGCTGTCCTTTAAGGTACCCTGGGTTTATAGAGCAAAGTTGCCCAGTGTTTGTGTCAATAAGACAGCATTTATTTATATTCGTTATATTTTTGGATAGTATAGCAAAAAAAAAACATCAGTAAGTGCTATTAGCTGTTTGGGCAGCAGACCAGGAAAATGGATATCCCTTAAAAAAATTAGCTTTAAGCACTAGTTAGGAAATCTAGAATCACAAACTAAGGGTAAGCTAAGATATTAACCATTGAACTAAAGACTCACGTTGGCCTTTTGAAGTTAGAGTGGAGATTTTTTTGTTTGTTTTTGACTACATCACTGAAGAACTTTACACACGATTAATGGAGAAGAGATTCTCTACATTTCAATGTGGCTTTTGCTTTTAAAATAATTCATTCATGTATTTTCATATTTATTGGTGTGCTACTTGTAATAGTTGATGAATCCTTTGTGCTAATGTACATAAAAGAAATATTTTACCTGGAAAAAACTAACTACAGACTTTTTTTTGGTACATTGCTTTTTCTTTCCGACGGGATGCCTGAAAATCAAATAAGTGAGAAATCTACTGTCTCAGCTGCGACCCTTCCAGTTCGCATGTGTATCAACATTAAGCTTTATTGTTATATAAACAGTATTTGAATATAAAGAGGTTACTCATGGTGGCATCACTGGAAATCAAACAGATTTTGTTAGAAAAATCTTGGAAGAAAATCTTTTTAAGTAAATCTCCAAACCTGTTTTGGGCTTTATTTTGAAATGCCAATTAAATGTGCTGGTTCATGTCATTAGGCTGAAAGTTTGCTGATAATGAAGAATAATTTATTAATCATAACACATTAAAATATGTTTAGATGTTTTTCAAGTATTTATATAAATTTGCATAATTATTATTTATTCGTATAAGTGAATTTGCACCTGATTATATGTAGGAAGCATTGTGTGATCAGTTCAGTGATACCTCTGATCAGTGATTCCATTGAGCTCTGTATGGTGGGGAAGAGACCACATCCTGGTGAAACTGGCCTTTCTCTTTCCAAGAGAAAGTTCTAGCTTTAATTATTGCACAGCTGAATCTTTGCAAATCTCTTCTGCCTGAATTTTGCTTTGTGACCCAGGCAAATGTGTTCCTTAACCTTGAGGTATTCCAGGGACCTCATCTGTTGAAAATTAAGTATATGCTGAAGTTTCTCTTTCCTGGGAACTATATACATGTACATACTTTAGCATATGAGCATTTGGGCTTTAATCTTTATTTTTTATTAAATTTATAGCAAGCACTGATCAAAATTATTTGATCAAAAAGCAATCATGTTTACACAATTTTTTTTGTTTTCCTAAAAAGCTTTCAATTAATTCAAAATAGTAATAAATAATAATCCCCAAATCTTTTAAGGGGCGTTCTTAATGTTTGTTTCTCACTAAAACTAGAAGACACCCTAAGCCTAAATGTAGTTGCTGTGGAAATAATTTTTAATTAATATTTCCTGAAAAATAAACAGCAATTTTCTACAGACTGTAGTAAGTACTCCTCATTCACTACAGCCTTTTCCTTCTGTAAGTCTGTAGGATGTTTGATTTTTCTAAGATCTGTAACATCAGTTACAACTGTTCTTGTTAAATGTTTTGGTATAGTTTTCTATGTAAAATTCAGCTTATCCAGAGACAAACTAAATGCCCTTTATTTTTTTTTTCTTCTAAATAGTGTAGGCGTTTTGTATCTGCAGACAGTAGGAGATGCAGAAAATGATAGCATTGCTGTATTTCAGGCAATTCCACTTGCCCAAACTACAGTTTGTTGATGTATCATGCTGATAACAGAAGCAGACTGAAATGCTAATATGGTCCAAAAGAAGTAGAAAATCAGTCGTTGATATAGCCAGTGTTACTGGTAACTGTAAATTTAGGCCACAGCAATGTGATTTTGACTTCATGTTGATCTATGCAAAGTTATAGTACCACAGAGAGCTATAGTGTGCTGATCTTGTAGGTAGGATGTGAAAAATGCATAGGGTAGTAAAAACCTCCCACATCAAGGTATTGTGCATACACTCAGTGAGATGTTGACTGTGGGCAGCAGGCTCTGTGGGATGGCAGATTCAGCTCAAGGTGAGGGCATGAAGGGAGATGAGGATGTACGTCATCCTTCCTCTATTTCTGTCTTTCAGGTTCAAATCTTAATTTGCCTCCTTAACAATATACACAGCAAACATTCAAAGACTTAAATTGCATTTTATTTTCCATTCATGAATATCATATCCTGTACAGACTCTCATTCTGCACTTTAATATGATGCTGTTCCACAGCCGGAAAATATAAACATATAGCATTTACAAAGGTCAGAATTTTTCAGAATGACAGTGGCAGAGTTGAGAAAAGTCATCTTAACATCATATTGTCCTTCTGATTTTCAAAGAATAGACTTAATTTCTCCCTCATACACCAGGTCAGTGGTAAAAAAAATCTACAATTTACTGAAACGATTGATAGTCTTTCAAAGACCAGCTCCTATACAGGGAGGTGAAGGTATCTTTTGTCATGGTTTGGGTTGGGGTTTTTTGTACATGTGAAAATATACTGTGTGGGGGCAGGAGGAAAGGACATTGGTTTGAAATTTATTTTTAGTTTTACTGAAAGCTGTTTGGCTGACAACAGTGGATAATTAAATTCTCTGCCAGCCATAGAAATAGTATAATATGAGCAGTGGAGCTTCATTAGGCTGCCAAGTGTATAACTTCCACCTCGGTCAGAAGGAAGAAGGCCAAATATCCAACAATGACAAAGAAGTCATTGGCTTCCCCGCCACCACCACTGCTCCCATAGCCCTGCAGTATCTGGCAAATAAAATAGCTGGGACTATGCCAGCTGTGAGGATGCAGAAAGCAGCTGGGAAGGACTGATGCATGTCACGGACCATATACCCAACAGTCATCAGAGGGGAGCAAAGATCGGTCACAGTTTGACCTCTATTTGAACCAGTGACTTACAAAGGCAAAAGACTCTACGTGCCATTATCAGTTCCCAGAGTCATCCAGTCCTCTCATGGAAATTAAATTTTGTCTTCAATATGGCATTCCCCAGCCCTAGTCGAGAGGATAGCAGAATTCAAGGCTGCGTGCAAGCGTGTCTTTAAATTTATCTGTCTCCTGGAATCCGAAGGAAGCCATTTGTCACCAGGGTTTAAAGACAGAATTAGAATTTGATTTTTCTCTCCAGCTGCTTTATGTGTTTATGTGTATGAAATATTTTATTGAAAAATAATTTAATACTTTTGTAATAATCATGTTTCTCAAGGAATGAGACGTTGCTATGCCAGAGTCCCTGCTGTGTTCTGTAAACTTTGAATTCATTACTGAGGAAAGGCTATCAATATTTTTTCCTTATTTCAGTATCTTTTTGCTCTGAAATTATCACAGAGAAATAAGCAGGCCATATGTCATTTGTTTTCATTAACATCCCACGCATTCAAATGTCTCTCATGAAATTCCCAGAGCAGCCCTTACTCCTTGACTGGTTTTGGTTCCTTCTGAACCAAAGTGTAGATTTTGTTTCATCTTCCCAGGAAACGTGCAGGGAAAAGGAGCTCTGAGAGGAACTCTTACAGTTTACCCTGCAAAAAAAAGTAGCAACAACAACCAAGCTCTTCCCTTAAACTACAGGCGGAAACATACTATAAGCCATCAGCCTCTGACTGGTGAGCAACACCAACACTAGCGGTGATATCTCAAGGCCCCGTTCACATTGGTTAGAATCGGGCTGTGTACTTAAGTATTTAGCCACTCTGGAGTAAATGGAGTCATTTAGCCAGGTGTCTGGGAAATGGTATTACCCACAGACAACATCCCAAGTGCAGCCTGGAGGTGACTGAGTCTGCTTGAGTGCCTTAGTCCCCTTGTGCTCCTGGCACCAGCTGAGAGGCTGAGAAATGCTTGCTCTTTCATGCATGGCCCCACCTCAAGGACTAGTAGAATATGGTGTCTGGTTTTGCCTGTCTTGTTCCTTAATATGTTTGGTGGATTGTTAAAGAAACCACTAGAAAAAATGTTATGAGAAAAAATTAGCCTTCATTTTTTTAATACTTAAAAAGTATTTCTGCTGCCCAGAAAAAGGGCAGCAAGAAATGCTGAACTGCAGAGGAAGCTACTCTGCATGTTCAGTTTAGACAGATATATTATACGTGCTGTGTTATGTGAGGAAAGATGGTTAATAACATACTTTATTTTTTATTTTTATTTCTTATGAGTGAAGTGTAATTAACTATGTATTACCATTATGTAAGTCAGATTTAATAATTGCAATGGATGGCAAAAGACTAAGCTTTTCTGATTCAGGTATCCATTGCATTTTGAGATATTCTGAGCAGTAATCCTGCTGTTCTATCAACAAAGAAGGATAAAAATATCACTGAGGAGTGAGGGTGAGGCTGTTGGCCTTGGCCCATTAAGCTGGTTTCCAGATCCTATAGAGAGAGAACTGTTAGCCAGTTTAATGAGAGTCAAACCGATGTTTTCAAGGCTATGAGCTTGAGTGACTAGAGACCAGGATAGTGTATGGACCTTAAAACAAGCTTATACTAGCAATCGAAACATTTTGAAGGATCATCTCAAACATGCAGCAGTACATTCAGAAACCCATTGGGATAAATAGTGCAACTTAGCAGATGGGGCTGGAGACACAAGAGCTCTCAGTATTCTTCTGACTCTGTTGTTGGTCTTGCAGGAAAGATCTGTGGCCGGTCGCCTCTCCTCCACGTTTCTTCACCTGCTATTCTGTGTCCAAAACAGGGAGGAAGTCCGAGAGATCCTAGGCTGGGTGAATGTCTGCTTTGCCCCCCTGCTCACCTGAGAGCTAGGTTGTGTTGGACATTACTAGAATAGGAGACAGTGCTAGTCCAGAAACACAGTGACCTTGTGAAATTTTGAAGCCTTACTCCTCTACTTTCTGCAGCTTTATATTTATAAAGTAAAAATTAGACTCCATTCTTCCATGGCAGATAAGGAATTCAGTCTTGAGTTCCAGCTGCAAATAAGAAAACGTGCAGTGAAGAGACATTTATTTGCATTATCTCAGAAGAAGCAAATTTATAAGCCAGGATCAATATTATGTCTGTGAAAGCTTTAATTTTAAAGACTTTTTCTGGATACATTTTTTTTTTTTTTAACATTAATACCAGAGATGAAATCACAGGGCAGCTGTTCAGTTTTTCCCTCTCTGGGACCATACTGTAGAGTGAACAGTACACTGGTTAACTACAGTTTTGTCTGGCGCAGAAAGTGGGATGGTAGCCACTTCCTGCAGTCAATGCTCAAGGGCACTGTTATTGTCAGCCACTTTATACATAGAAGCTTTATAGCAATCACCATTTCAACAGCAATTGACCTTGCAAATATAAGGTCCTGAGGCAAAGAAATGATTTACAGCATAGCTGCTGGAACTGCATTCAGGTTGGAAAGCTCAACAGAAGGGTAGCAGGACCTAAGACTGATGACCAAAGGGGGTATATTTGTTTCCCAGACGTAAACAAAAAATGCATTATCAGCAAAGTGTGAAGAACAGTAAAAGAATGAACATGTCTCCAAGCTATTTTGGGAAAGGACTCACCCTTTTATCTCCACTTAATATTGTGAGGAAGAAAATTATTTTGGCTCACACCTCATCAGTGTGCAAGGACAGCAGAAACGGAGCATTTATTAACATAAGTACTCTGTTGTTAAAAACACAACTGCTAGATCAAACTGGACCCTACAGCTAGTTCAGCATCATGTTCTAGCAATAGGTTATACCTGTAGTTTCTGAGAAACTCTGCAAGAGAAAATTAAATTACTTTGTTAATTTTGGAAGCTGCCAATGTGAAGTTTGTGGATTCTGCATAGGTCTGAATCAGACCAAAACTCCAGTCAGATCACAAGCTGAGCTGTGCTGGCTTTTTGTATTTCTTTTGCCTTAAATTGCAGTTCCTGAAGAGTCCCGGAAGGCAGCAAACATCTGATGGTCATTGCTGCCACAGATACACAACAGAAATATCAAAAGCAATCTTCTCCCCCTCAGAAAGTTTGGGTTACCAGGCAGAGTTGCTGTGGCCATGAGATGTGTTACCCCTCCCTTCAGTGGGTTTAAACACTGTGAATCCCCCTGCAACAGCATCCCACTGCCCAGGGCTTCCCATGGGCTGCCAGACTAGGGCACCTGCACACCAGGTTGTCCTGACAGCCTGGGTAGCTCTTTGGCAGTTGGCTCAGGTATCTCTGCATCATCTTCAGGGCAATCTCCAGGGCACTGCTAGGTCAAGGATCTGTACCTTCCCCAGATTAATCACCAGAGACACATCAGAGGCTAACTAGGTGATAAAAGGACAAGACCATTAATTTCTGCTATTTTATGCACCTCAAGCTGAAAGGAGCTGCCAAAACTGGCAATTCAGTGAGGAGACCCTGCATCCATCAACACTGGCAGCAGCTGTAGTAGCCCTTCTGCCTTCCTCTCCCCATGGATGAACTCATCACTCCTCCCAAGGTAGAAACTTTCTTCCTGATGCTCTCAGGTACAGGTTGAGACGTCCTGAAAGGAAATGAGGGTTTCTCTCTTTCCCAATCCCTATTTCATTTTTTAAATTCCTGGTGTCTTACCTGTAGGCTTATTTAGTGTTTTGGGACATTTTTTAATGATAACTTTGATAATAACCACCAATGGGCAATAAACTTTATTGTCTGATTGTGTACTTCATTAAAAAATAATTCTACTTCTTTTTAATTTTCTGCCCTCTGAATTTAATAGCAAACTGTCTCCTTCTTGTATTCTATGGGGACACATCTAGAAACACATGTGCCACCTTCTTGATGTCAGGTATTATTTTGAAAGCCATTGTTAACACCTCTTTGTCTTTTTTCCTAAAATAAACTGTCCCAAATTTTCAATCTCTCTTTGTACATATGTGTTTTCTGAATCCAGCCATTCCCATCATTAATCTCTCATCTCCCTCTATTCTCATTTTTTTTAAATAGGGCAGCTGGAGATGAGCACTGTGTTTCAGGTGACAGTGCACTTTATAATGGAATTGTTACATTTTCAGGCTGATTTTCCCATTCTTGTTGGTTCCAACATTTCATTTGATTTATATTTATTTTCTGACTGCTGCAGCCCTTTAGATGGCAAGGTTTCCAATGAACTGCTGAAGTTGTTACAGCTTTAATTTATACCCTGGAAGCTATTTGCATAACTCAGAGGCTTCCACCCAGTGTGCATTACACTGGTCAGCACCAAAAAAGTGACAAGGATCTACTAACCAATTATTAAAGTTGTTGCAAGGAATCTCAGATACCAAATAAGCTCATGGTAAGTGAGATTATCACCACTGAGTAGTAGGATGGGTGTGACGTAGATAAAGGAATTAAGACACTTGGCATCAAGGATTTAAACACCTTCCATTTCTGCTGCACACCTGAATCTCCTAGAGGAAAAGGTCTGGAATAGCTGCATAATTTCACATGGCTGAAAGGCAACACTCATATAGGTGAGATCTGTTCTTTGGGGAAGGGCCATAAGAACGTGAAAACTTGGAGGGACACACTGGATCTCAGTGGGATTGACACTGTCTTGGAGAAAAGCCATTCTGTCCCAAGGACGATTGCCTTTAGTGCTGCCATAACAGACATGGCATTCTGCCACATGGCTCCCAGGCTCAGTTACATCTCATCAGTGACTAGATGTGAGACATCTAGTCTTGTGGGATATTACAGCCCACTAGACATGAGAAATCATGAGAAAAATCCAACCTGAGCTATAAATTGACCTACATGGATAATATACCACCCTCCCCTACCCCCAAATATCTGCTTCTCAATTATAGAACTGTGCTTTATTCTTAAAAAGTGCTTAATCCAATGGCGCGTTGCAAGAGGAAAATAAGAAATCTCTCTTAGATCACCTAGAAACTTTATCTTGAATCACACCTAGCCATAATGCCAGGCTATTCATTTCAAACAATGTTTGACATCTCATTGAAACAAGCTGTTATGCAAGCAATGATAATCCTTTTAAATTTAATGGAGTTTCTGAATTTAGTACTATGCGTCTGCATTGCCACCTCATCTTTTTTTCAAAAGCAAAGATTGACAAAAAAATACAGAAAGGAGCACTTTTTTGACTCAGAATACTAATCTAGGTGTCAATCTGTTTGAGCAAAGCACTACATTTTGAAGATTTACAAAAGGGCTATCTTTCATTATTATTTAAAACACAGTAGGCCAGATTGATACCTAGTGAGATACAAATTAAAGTTAAAAATTTAAAGAAGTATGCATAGTGGAAGGATATACGGATATAGAAAAAATATTAGAGTAGTCTTTCATGTATAGTCTATGGACTTCTGTATTTTTTGCTGTACTACTTTGATACCGTGTATCTTCAGTACTGCTGTTTTACTAACTCCCTTTTCTTGGCAGCATTCATTTTATAAACACAGGGAAGGGAATTCAGAAATCTCTGCACCTGCTGTCTATGTTATAAATAACAGCTACCATAGTGTTTAACTTCAGCTGCATTTTTCATATTTCAGCAATCATAAGGATCATGATGGTGTGATGTTGATTGGCATGTGGGCTTCCTCTGCATCAAGCACCTGTATCTACATAGGGGACCTTTTGCAGCTCTGGAAATGGAGGCTGGGCACATGATTCGCATGGTAATCCAAATTGAGATTGATGTCAGGCTCCCTGTGCTCCTGATGAGTTGCCTGTGCAAGTAGGGAAGAAGGGAAAAGGCAACCAGACTCAATGTAGCCATGTTTCTGTGTTCCACTCCAGGAAGAGGGAGTGGATGAGGGCTTTACTTTGCCTTCTCACCCACCAACAGAACTGGTGGGTCAGGAATAGAAAATTTTAATCAAAAGTACCTGTGGCTAACTACTCAATCAAAGAGGTCAGGGAACTGGATCACGGTGGCTTCTCAGCCTTGTCTCTGGTACAGCACAATTACATGCTTTCTTCCCTGCATCTCATGACAAAGTCATAACTAAGTCTCAAAAACCTCCTGAGGATGGTCTGTATCATCACTGCCAGAGCCCTAACTCTTCCATTAAATATCCTGTGCTCCAGCTGTGGGACAGTTTCAGTTTTGCAGCTGCACTGTCCTGAAAGTGTTCTGATTATATATTGGATTTAGAAAGAATGCAAGGAGTGCACAAGAGACACATTTCCTCTGATACTTAAAAACAGTCAGTCACTGTGTTTGAAGTCGCCAGGGCTTTGTGTTGCTGTTGGTTTGCTTTTACTTTTAAATAGTTTTAATTGAAAAATCTAGCAGTGTTTGGCTGACTGTAAAGAATTTCTCCCTTTAGCCCTTATCTCCTCATGTTTTATACAAACTCTGCTATAAGCAGTCTACATTAAGGGTTAGACTTTGAGGTCCCCTTTGTAGTTAAAATGTACTTCATATTACACATAGCACCTAGCTGAAGCAATCTGCTAGGCAGCCTGTGCAGCAGCATCAACATCTACCTCTCCATATGTCATCACTCGGTTTCAAAATTTAGCCAGTTTTGAGGGGCATTGCTTGACTTCATTATAACACAGATGAGCAGCAGGTGCCAGCTCATTATGAGATGCTGAGTCTGAAAAAGTGAATTTTCACTCTTAAAATTCTCTGTGCACTTCTGTGCAGTTATAAAGGAAACATGCCTTATAAAATGATCTCTTCAAAGCATCTGCAGCCATTTTAATCTCCTATAAATAACTCTCACCAATATCTTACTCTTATCAAAAAGTAAGGAGAAATATAGGCCCAAAGTAATTCCCCACAGACTGGATGACATTTTTTAATGAGAAGCAGATTAAGGGGTCTCCAAGCACCAGAAGCATCTGTGCCAGCACAAAAAAAAAAAAAAAAAAAAAAAAAAAAAAGAGTTATGACTGCCTTTTCACATGGAGAACATTTTCACAGTGTCCCCTCACATGTACCATCCTGATCTGAAGTGAGAAGCACTGCAGCTAATTAGCATGCCTGACATGCTAATGAGCATCTCTGGAAACATAAGAAATATATACTTTTCTTTTAATAATACAATGGCTTAGAAGCTCAAAATAGTTAAGTATCACAAAAGGAAGCACTGCTGAGCAAATAGCAGTATATAGAAAGCGATCAGGGAGAGAGGAGGATACCAAAGTTTTATAAGGGTGCCAATAAACACTTAAAATACCATGTGCCACTCTCCTATTCTCACCGAGGTAAAGCAAGCATAATGAGCATCCCACCTCCTCTCTACCACTGCGCACTAGAAGGCAGGGGCAATTTCTCTCTCTCACCTAGTTCCTCAGCATGCTATTTCTCTGACTCTTTGCACCCAGATATGGGGGTGTTGAACTGAAGGATGAGTCAATATGTTATATATGTCTATTGATTAAAGAAGAAAAAAAAAAAAGAGAGAAAGAGAAATATAAGGTGGTGGTAGTGCTTTCTGGAGATCATAACTTTTCATCCTAGCCTACTGTGGAAAAAGCTCTGTGGTTTCTAAGGTAGGGCAACTGGTTTCATATGCTAGTCAAATTTGCCTAACTGTGCTGCAAGTGTAGACTTCAGCCCCATTTTCCCTCCTTACCTATCACACAACCTCATTCATGGAAGCCCACTGAACTTTATTGATGAGAGGAGGGTGACTGATGTTGAGGGCTGAGAGGAGGGCTGCCACATTGTTTGCTTTGCAGTGTGATCCAGTAACCGTGATTACAGGTGCTGTTGTTTCTTTCCTTTGAAAATTTCTGTTGCCAAACCAGCTGAAAAGCCAGGACAGTTATTATTCTGTGCATGTGTTTATTTAGGCTGCCAAGTTAGCAGACATGGGGGACTTTTTGCAGAAAGGAGCAAGATTTGTCACACACAGACAGATGGTTTCATTACAGATGGTGAAATTTCTGTGCAAGGTGTGGGGACCTTTCTGTGAAAGGTGTGGGAACCCTGTGCAAGCAGCCTGGACTTTGTTAACCCCTTTCAAAGGAAATAGGAAACTGTTGACAATTAGGAGAGGGAGTTTTGTACAACTAGATACACTGCTGTAATGAATGCGTGGTGGAGCTGCTTCTCTTTTCTTTAGCTGAGAAACATGATTTTTATTGTTACTAGAGTTAAGCCTGAATAAGAGCTTCTGACCTATCATTCAAGAAAGGGAGCTCTTACTTCCACAAAATTTAATCCTTTCTTGTTCCGGAAATCTTGCAATAGGTACCTGCAGGTTTTCAACATATTCAGATTTCAGCTTGAACTTTATCCTGTTCCTTTCTCATTGGGTTCACTTACAAATAGAAAATAAATGCTGCCCCTGTGCCCAGCTCACCTTATATTCTTCTGGTTGTTCTGGCATGCAAACTATAAGTCAAGTAGCATATTTTGGGCTGCAGAGCTCCCTTTCCTCTCCTCTTTCAGTCGTGTAGTAATTCTTGCCATCTTGATCTCCCTGCTTTAAAAACCTGCTCCTGGCAAGCAAGGAGAGGCAGCAGCAAGATAGGCAAAGTCAGCAGTAGCCTGCTGTCTGGGGCAGCAGTGTGCATGTTTCTGCTGAGCCTTTTGCCCATGCCAGAGCCTTGGAAAGCTTGTACAAGACTTAAAGACTTAGACCAACCATCTGAGGCCCTTGCATTTGTGTCACTTTACCTCATGCTTCTGTGAGGACTCTCTCCCCGGGACATGGGCTGGGTGTTTTGGAGCTGGGCTTCTTGTCCTGGACAAGTTTTCAACACTGGCTGCCTCTACTGTCTTTGGCAAGTTGTCCTCAATGAGCAAGCAAATAGAATGAAGGTCGCTTGCAATGGGGTTTTAAATACCCAGAAAACATAGGGGACAGATGGGGAAAAAGGAGATAATTAAAACACGTACCCTTTCCAAAATATGTTCATGGAAGGGCAATGCTATAGGCTAGAAAGAAAATTCAGGAATAAAATTTGAGATAAGGATAGAAGCCCAAAAAGGGTTAGGGTAATACGAATGGAGCAGTCTCTTTTTCAGCAGTGATCTGGTTGGGACACATTTTGAATCATCTTCAAATGAATGTAATTGGAACAAAACAATAGTATGCCATGGCAAAGTCAGCCATTGCAGCTGAAAAATCTATGCTTGCTGACAAACAGAAAGCAGTGCCCAGGAAGCCTCCTTGATGACAAATCTTTGAAGGATGAGAACCCCTACTTGTCAGTGTCCTTGGGCAAAGCCACTTGAGCAGTCCAAGACCCAATTAAATATAGTACCTACCAAATCACTGGGTGGTATTAGGGAAAGATCTTTTGGGAGGGATGCTAAAATAAGTGGTGCTGTTGGAGAAATCTGTGATGAAGGACACACCACAAAGGAAATTATATACTACAGATGATGTCAGGAGACCTTTTGAGGCTCAAAATTGAGACAATGAGCTCTGTAACATCTGTGGCATTAGGACTGGATGAGCCCACATATCTGTTTTTAAGGGCAGATGCTCTGCTCCCCTCCCTTTTTTTACAAGACCAGTCCTCTCAGCCAGAGCAGTCCAGTGTTTTTGGTCTGCATTTCTCATTGCAGGAGCATATCAGGGCCAATAGCCCAAGGTCATAAGACTCGAGGATGAGCACCTGTGGCCTTTCTCTGATCCTTCGTAAGGCTGCAGCCTTTTCCTCTTTGAAGGGAATTATTAAGAAATGTCTCCCTTGTTTGGGAGCTTCTTTTTGCAGAATATATAATATATGAGCCTTACCTTCTTCCATCACATTTCAATAAAATTGGTGAATGGGTGCAAAAGCAAGGACAGATAACATGCATATAAACATAGACAATGAATATAATTACATAAGCCTCATTTCCTAAGCAAACGAAGCTAAAAAAGATTTAATTACTGTAACTTAGCCCAGAGACACACAAAGTAAAAACTGCTGAGGTTTTTATTTTCTGACTGGGTTTTTTTTTAATTTTTTTTTTAAATAGTTGTCAGTGTGATTTATGCAGAGCCTGGAATAGCTGTGAAATGGCAGCCATGCACTTTTCAGAAGTGTTCAGAGTGGTGCTGGGATATGAGGAGTAACAAGATTGCAGAATAATGAGTAACATGGGAAGAAACTGAAATTTTACCTCCCCAAAAAATTCCAAAAAAGCAATTTTCACAGATAGGATCATGCACAAAGAGTCTCACTATTCTATAATGATTTTCTTTTTGTAAATATAAACCCACAAAAAAAAAAAAAAAGAAGAAAAAGATTTTTTCATGATCTGGGTATACAGACAATATTTTCTTTCTGAAACATGGGCACACATTTTCCAAGAACAAATGATTCTGACAGAACCTGGCAACTGCTTTGTAAAACTGGCATTATTGCCATTTTAAGTGCCATAGGAAAAGCAATTTCACTGTCAATCACCCAAGGGCCAGAAAGCACCTTTTTCTGGGACAGGGCTGTCAGGCTTCTGGGACTGCAGCTTGGAGCACCCTTGTAGCCACAACATTTGGGTTTTTTTTGAATGGTGGCAGCTTCCTGATGCCCTGGAAGGACTTGGGGGCGCTGTAGCCTCTGGATGATTCAGAGCTGTTGGAGTCAATTGTGTTTTGTGCTGTTGCACAATACTGCTGCTTTAAAGCTTTAGTGGAAAATGAAGTAGCACAAAACTATGTACAGTTGGTACATAGGCTTATTTCAGATAATACTTTGTTCTGAAATAAGGTACTGAAGAACTTGATCCTAAAACTTCTCAGTAAACTACAGGCAAAGCTATCTATGAATCTAAGAGCTGAGGAGTACTGCAGCACAAGGAAAACTGAAATGCATGCGAGAAGAACAGCTGATACCTTTGCTTTATCAGGCAAAAATATTAGTGAGGTGGCTTCTTCAGCCTTACCTCCACCACAGCTCTTCAAGTTTAGAGCAATAACTGATTATCTTAGGAGATTTAGATCATGATTAGAGTCTAGGACCAGAAATTGAGAAAGAAACTATGAGGAGATTCAGAATTTACCCTTTACTGTAAGATACTGAGATTTGTAGTCACTGTGGGGGTCAGGGAAGAACAGTAAAAGATTAAGACTCCTTAGAAGCTTTAGAAAGAATGTTTTAGCTGAGCTAAAGTAAAGCTAACCAAAATAACAGTTTCGTGTGCTTAAAATAACATACCTGAACAAGAGATTAAGGCGTTGAGATACACAGACACATCACAGAAAGATCACTGTGATCAATACAAGTACCTCAAAAGGTGAGAAAAAAACATGAAGAATACTTGGGCTGGTTTACTACACAGGAACATCAGCTAATTTCCATCAGCAGTATCCTCAGAGCAAATGAGATACAAATACTAGAATTTTTTTTGGAAAAAAAGGCATTAAGTGAAGAAGGAGGAGCCCTGAGATACTTGGAAAGTAAATGACAAACCAAGGCATTGATAAATGCTTTCAGAGAAGAGGAATGCCAAATTTAGTGAATGCAAAATTAATGTATTTATGCATTCATTATAATCCTGTTGCTGATGTTAAATGAAAACAGTGCAGTGCTCTCACTAATTTAATTGAGTGTGACTATAAATATGTCAGAATCAAGTGTCCTGTTAATCTGAAACTTCATCAGATAATTTCTGATGAGCTGTTATTAAGAACAGCGAGATTACATTTTAGCCATGATCTTTTCAGGAAGTATTATTTTTGTAAGCATGAGACACAAAAAAGTATGTTTACGTTTATCTTTGGTTGCCTAGGCTTGCATGCTGTGCCAATAAGGTGCAGACAAGTCCTAAGGAACTAAGATTGAAAACTTGCAATATATTACAATAAATAGAAATCTCTTTGTTGTTTTACTTTACAGAGCTATAAAAACTTATTGTTTGTGAATTTTAGTGTGTGTGTAAATGACAATAAATCTACATACAGAATAATAACTACATGAATAAAGAGATATCGCTCATTTCTTTATAAATAGCTGATAGACTGAGAAAACTGACTAGAGGAATCTACTCATAAATAATTTTGATTTTCCAATATAAGTTCACATGTTACACTGTGATGAAAAACAGATAAGTGAGTCTTTCAACAAAAAAAATTGTTTGTATGGGGTTTTTTTTTCAACATCAACAACACTATTTCACACATATTTTAAAAGCTAACCCTGCTTAATCTCGGGTCTAATAAAATTTTCTTTTTAGTTTTGCTTTTATGCTGCAAATTATTGTTTTATTCTATGAAATGACAGTACTCAGAAAGGACACTCTGTTTTCAGTTTTGAGTGTTCTGGTGTTTTACCTTTTGTTACCCATTCATGATGCATTCTGAGAAGACCTATAAAAAAGTCATAAAAATATTGTATGGAAATCTTTAAATTGTAACCTCCTTCCATTAATGCTATGTTGACTCAGCAAAGCACATTTCTGATGGCTTCTGTAAATCCACAGGCTTTGCTGGTGTAGCTCCTGTGAAGCCTGAAATGGGTTTCATCACAATTCAGAAAAAGCATTGTAGATACCTAAATTTTCGTTTTCATGGGTCTGAAAATGTACAGTTCAGACTAGTCACAAAACCTATGGACTATGTAAGTTGAATATATAACTACAATGACTTTTTTAATTGAAATTGGATAGAAGATTCATTGTACGTGGAACAATGTGGATAGGTTGTAGTATATTTCTAGCCTAAGAAGTTAGGCAATGTTAAATAGGTGGATGCTAAAACTTCTGTGGATGCTATTATTATTTCATTGTAGCAGTTACATTCAAGTTGTAAATGTATTTTTTTTAATCTATGCTTACTCTATTATTATTATTATTTTGTATGAGAATACAAAGTATTCTTGCCTGTGTTTAGAAATACAGGCTATACCTTGCCAGTTCTTTTTTATAAACTTTGTACAACAAATAGCTTATTTACTTATATTTACATGTTGTTAATAGTGTACTTCTGATCATAATATTGTATTATCTTACTGCTAACGGATATCCCTCTTTTAGTTGCACTCATACATAACATATACATACTAATTTTCCTCAGTTGGAATATGAGTAAGCATGTTTAGCATAATCTTTAAATACTGCCATGTCCATGTGAGAAACACAAAATGAGTTCTCAGTACTAAAGAAATCTTCATATCAAAGTGTTGCAATAAAAAGGTTAGATAGATTGCTTGTAAATGAAAGGGAGAAACCTCTAAGTAAATTATCTTCGCTCCATTCCTTCCCACTTGAATGGAAAAAAATTTTTACAGGTGTATTTTCTTTCATTTCCTGGGCTATTTATGGCCATGTTGTTTACTTTACTAGAGGTCTGAGTGTCCGTCAGAATTTTTACTTGTTCATTATATGTTGTCAGATGAGTCAAAACACATTTTTTCAGCACTTTGTCTACAAAGCAATGGATGAAGTAAGCAATGTTATCTTTCTCATCATGATAGTCTTAAGGAAATCTTAGTCCTACGCATAGGATACAGTTAATTATTGCCATTAAATGGGTAAACACAAGATCTTGTAATATCCAGTACAATTATGAGTGATTGCCATCACTTACATCTGCCTGAGATACTACCTGAGTATGTAACCACTCAGACTTTTCACATCTCCGAAAAGAATCCTGGGAAATAACCCAAAATTTTCCCTCAGCACATCCAGCACAAAATTCATGTTTTAATAGACACGAGAAAATCTTGCATGCAGCATACTATTCTTCACTAGTCAGTTACAAACTG
This sequence comes from Tringa tobata, assembly GCA_033628505.1. NCBI lineage: Eukaryota > Metazoa > Chordata > Aves > Charadriiformes > Scolopacidae > Tringa > Tringa tobata. Next base: position 2,219,742 of record JAHREE010000480.1, read on the forward strand.
TAAAGACAAGTGATTTTTTTTCTTCTCATTTGAGTTCATGCAGTCAGCTAAACACAAGATTTTAGCTGCTAAAGTATTCATTTTGCACTGTTTGTTTTCTATTACAGAACTCGATGCACATATTTAGCAGTATATTAATGAGGATGAAGTCTCAGCAGTAGTACCTAGCTCTTGAATTCTCACCATCATTCAGACAGCGTTGTAGGCCACATGAAGTCCAGATGAAAGAAGGGAGGAGAGAGGAGACTTCCAGCTGGTCAAATCTCACTCCAAATCCTCCCGAGAACAGCAAATTGCCAGGTGAAGCCTCCCATCTCTGTGCATTGCTGGCTGTGGTATATATGACCTAGGGCAGGGCAAAGCAGCAGCACAGGATCCCAGCAGACTGTGAAAGGCCATCTCTTTGCCATATATGTTTCTGAAACTTTCCTCTTATAAAATAAGAGCATAAAAATGTGAGACTTGATCTATAGTATCAAAAAATATCTAAGCCACATTATTAATAAAATCTTGGACTATTCTTTGTCTGCAATGACACACAAATGTGAGGCCTCGCAAGATCATTATGAAATAGCAAGGAAAAATCACTACAGGAGCTAGAAAATGAAATTCTATCTGCTCTTGGAATCCTTGTGTATAAGCAGAAAAGTTCTAAATAAATAGAATGAGTACACATTCCAGAATAATCAGATCAGGAGAGAACCTAAGCTAGGAAAAACAATTTCAGGACTTTCATTTTTTTTTCTCTGCAAGGCTGATATTGCAGAAAATGGAGGGTGAAATCTTTATGTTGTTCCATACGCAACAGGGGTGGTTGGGCTGAAATGTCCATTACATAAAAAGCATGAACAAGGCTGCATATGGCTAGGCAAGGTTTCTATAGATGTCATAGAATCATAGAATCATAGAATCATAGAATCATCTAGCTTGGAAGAGACCCTTGGGATCATCGAGTCCAACCATCTACCCTAATCTACAAAGTCCTCCCCTACACCATATCCCTCAGCACCACGTCTAATCGTCTCTTAAACACATCCAGGGATGGTGACTCAACCACCTCCCTGGGCAGCCTATTCCAATGCCCGACCACCCTTTCCGTGAAGAACTCCTTCCTAATGTTCAGAAATCATGTCCTCAGTACACTGATCTGTGTAAGAACACTCTCCTTATCTCAGATACAGTTTTTATCCAGTAAGTTAGGAGTGAGATGAGCCTATTAACCATTAATGATATTAGGAATGGGGATGCAATAAAATCAGAGGAATCTGAACATTTATCAGATGTTCTATTAACAGCAGAATAATTTGTGAGATAATCTGCCGGCCAGAGCAATGCAAACAGATAGGGAAAATCAATTGTTGCACATGAGGCTTCTGAAAATTGTCTTCCAAATGGAACTGTTAGGCAAGCAGTAAAAATATTTAAATAAATAAAAATGCATAACAAAACGTTAAGACAGGCTATAAGATGGGACTATAATTTTTTTCCTCTTTTTTTCAGAAAAAGAGAAGGCATATGCAAGACAATAGAAAAGTATAATTATAGGGACAATAGATGATAAAACCGCCTATTTTCCCAAATGAAATCACTCTTGGTACCAATTGCAAATGAATCAAGAGTAAAATTGTTTAGTGAGCTTAAAGGCAGAATACAAAGGTATGATCACCCAAAGAATTGCCTTAGCTTGTTAGTATAATTTCAAGCTGTTCCACCTATCCCTTAGCATACTTGAAATAGGAATTTTCACTACTAGGGCTATGTGTGACAAAATTGTAGTACCCATATATGAAAGTATGTGTTAGATTTTAAAAGAAAACTAAGATTTTTCTCAGAAAGTGAGCACATGGAAAAGACATCTCAAAATATCTTCAATGGAAAACTTGTGTCTCTTGTTTCAGTACAATCTCATTTATTCTTCTTTGTCTTCTTTATTTCCCTTCTGTTTCTCACCTTTTTATTCTCTTCTATGTTTTCCCCAAGCTAAGATTACCATTTGTCTATGAATACCAAAAAACAAGGAAAACCTCCTACAAGAGCTGGTTAACAGAAAATCCTTCTTTTGGGACTTATTTGACAGCAACACTTGTCTTTTCCTCCTTTCTGTTCTGAAGGCCCAAAAGATGTATTGATGTCGCAAGTTCCTCCCAAAAGCTAAGCTACTTTATAACATATCAGTAAATTGCATTAGCATTCTAGCACTTCCCTCTCTCAAAAAAAAAAAAAAAAAAGAATCAGTTGCAGGTAAAAGGATAATTAAACATTACTGTTGATGAAAATGATTGGATTCTCTAGTTCTTAGCTAAAGTGATCGTATTAAAACACATTCTATGGTTGAAAAGCTTTGTTCCCTTCAATGAGAGATGTATCCTTTAACTTCAGGCCAGTATTAGATACATTATTATGCAGTTATGGCTATGTTGGTTGATTTTTTTTCATGAGTTAATGTACTGTTAATAAGGTGTCAATTACCAGTGCAAGCAAACAGGGCAAAGAATAACGTTTATAATTGCTGCGGTTATCATCTAAGTGCAATTATCTACAACTGCTGAAATAAATCACGTTTTAAAGCTATCTTTACAACATTCACATTTATCTTTTTTTTATTATAGGTGTCTTTTAAAATGCCTCTTTTACTTAAGAAAAAAAAAAGTGAGTGCTAGTTACCTTCATTTATTGACAGACAGAAATGAAATCCATATGCATGAAATTTATCATGAGTATTTTCTCAATAGATCTTAAGTAAATAATTGTCTCCATTCTCTTTCCCTGCTTCTCCTTCCATCTAACCCAAGGGGTTCCTCCTGAAAAGACATAATGTATTTTCTATATTCCCTAATTTTTATTTTAAAATAATGGAACTTAAACTTTGCTCTTTCTGCCATCTAATTGTGCTTAATAAGTGTATACAATCATGAAATTCAAAGTATTATAATTTCTAATAGGGAACTTCCAGGATTCTTCTAGTTAATAGCACAAACACCTTCTGAGAACACACACCAGACAGGTAACAGAAATAGATCACTGAGAAATTTCTTCCTCCGGAATGTTAAGAAAGTTGGATTAAAAATGCAGTTTTCTTCCTGAAAAGGGAGCATTTATAATGACTGCTAACAAGAAAAAGAGCCCAGGCAGCTTCTGTGGAAGCATATGATTTGTCATCCACAGCACAGTATCAGAGAAAGGTGCTTTTCTAGACTTCATTATCCTCATATGGCTGGTGCTGTGTTGACAGGGGTTTCCCTCTTCATCTGACTGGGGCTGTGCTGACAGGGGTCTCCCAATTAGTCTGAAGAAGAGTTTACTGGGTAGCATTCGAGGAAGCAAAGCATGACTGGAAGCAGCTGGCTGTAAGGTGTGAAGGGCTGCTCATTGCCTGCCTCTAATTGTGTCGGGGCATCCACCCTCTCCTGATTGCCTTCAGCGGCAGCAGTCAAATCTACCGTACTCCCTCCGTGCCTGTGGTGTAAACTCTGATCACTAGCTGCTGGCAACAGCTTGTTTTTCAGATCATGCTTTCTCCTGACTTTCTATATCTAACACCCCTGGAAAAACAGAACCTTCCCAGAATCCAGCTATATCTTCCAAATACACACTCCTGTCATAAGCATCAGCCTCCTGGCAGAGACTTAAGTGAACTGATCCTTTCTTGCCTGCTTCCCTCACATTTTCAGCTTGGCTGCTGCTTTCATTAACTCCTTATAGCATGCTCTGAGCATACCAATTTTTCCAAGGCTAGAAGGAGAGATGAGCTTCCTTGTTGCATTATTCCTTCTGCTACAAGCTGGGTCTGCCTGTGTTATGTTTGAATACAAAGTGTGGGGAAACAGCAGTAAAATAAATTGATTTCACAGATCAGGGAAAATATGTCTGAAGAGATGAAAGAGGCTGGGGTTATTTTTCCATGCATCTCTGTATTTCCATGTCTTGGATACATTTGTGAGGAAAGTTTTTTAGACAGAAACTAGTTCTTCAATTGGTCTGTGTCTTTTTTGACATGACCCCCATCCTACCATCTTCTCCCCATCTCTACTCACTTCCTAAAAGAGACCCATTATCACAGAAAAGAAGGTGAAACAAAGCCTCAGTCATTGATCTAAGGTGCCCTGGCCAAAAACAGTATTGGGGAAATCAAGGTTAGAAGTAGTATGCACTAACAAGCATGGATATGTCAATGGTTGTATTATGGAAGTTGCTGACTTTCCATCAGTGTTGACTCCTGTAGAAGATGCGCTTCAGGGCCACTTGACACCACTTCTCATGGCTAACTTGTGATTGCACATGCGTCTCATTTGGCCTGGAGATATTTCTGGCCATGACAATTTTTCCAGCATTTTGGTGGAGGCTTCTGCACAAATCAGTCTCCATAGAAAGTGAAGCACTATGAAGATGATGAATGTAGTTTAAATATTTTTAACTTGTCCGTTATAAATTACTTGGTGGTGCTGTGAGAAGATGTGGTAACGTGAGTTCAATTATTCCAGTAATGAAAAGGAAATAAAACAAAATCCACAGAATCTCACAGGTTGTCATGACAATTTGCTTTCTGTTATAATAGGTTCACCTCCAAAACAGAAAAAAATGCATGTGTTATTTATCCATGTTTGCATTATTGGAGTTAAAGACAGTGGTACACTTTGAAAATCTATATGTTTAAGTCTATGAGTAAAGCAGCAAAGATACTAATTACATGTTAACTGTAAAAGCCATTAGTATGTTCAGTGAAAGAGAACAGGAAGTATTACATAGGATGACTACAAGGATACTTTCTACTAGGCTCTTAAAGAAATAACTTCAATCAAATTTGTTCTTGACTTGATTTTACAAAGGCACATAGTACCGGTCTTACAAAAACCCAACTGGTCAAGGTGTGTTGTAGAAGTCTTTGATATGGTACTATACAAATCTAAAACCTGCAGAAGATGTGACGAGCTAGAGTACGGACAACAAAATAACCACCAGGCCAAAAAAATAGGAAAATTTAAAGGCAATGAAATACATTCATAAGAGGGAAAATGAAGATGTTGACATAGGCTTTGGTTGAGAACCTCCTGAGTCGCAGGTTGCTAGAACTTGCATGTCTGTAACACAGAACACACACTCGGTTGTCACGGTTGTCTTCTTCCCATGCTGTCCCCTTTGCTGCCCCCTTTGCTGCCTTATTGGCACCTGTTGGAAAGCCTCCAGGACCTGCTGGAGCCTTGCCCTGCTGCAGCATGGGTATTCCTACATAACCTAAAGCAACCTGACAGGGTAAATACACTTGACAGATAGCAATTTGTTCAAAATGGGTGGCTTGAAGCCACAAGGTCAAGATTTAAGGTAATCTACTGCCATTTGTCATGCTGGGGAAGTGAAAGAAAACAGACATTTCTATAGATAATAAACTCTTGGTTGTCTTGAGGGCTGAACAGCAGAGATTTCATTTTCTTGTGGAAGTACTGAAGTCTCTAGTTACGATATTTTCTAACACAAAGCACTTAGGGGACTAGAAACAATTAGTCTGTATACAAGAAATATTGGATATCACTGAAAGAAGAACCATCATGAGTTGTCCATTCTGCAAGTTAAATGAATCCTAGGAGTGATATACTGTCCAAGTAAGTGTGTGGTCATTTCACAAGAAATATTATATCTTTAAATAATTGAAAAGTGAAGTCACATGGTACTGGAGCAGAACGTATTAGCAGTTATATAACAGGTTGAAACAACTCCCATTGAATCACCAGTACTTATCTCCTTTGATGTAAGTAACACAACCATTCTAAGAGCAGATGTCAGTGACTGTAGATTAAGGAGACTACCATTGAAAGGGTATGATGGTCTCCTGAAGTCAGTTGCTTACTGTTTAATGACAATGAATAATACCGAAAGTAGTTATTCTGAAATTGAATCTCTCTCTTCTTAGTCAAAAATGTAGGAAAACTCCTGAAGGATGAGAGTCTTGTGAATTTATTCCTGACTACTTGCTGCTCATGCCAGGATAAACAGCTATGCCCTGGATAATACAATAGCAAGCTTTCACGCTTACTGACAGAGTAATGAGTTTTGGTGACGTAGCCATGGAATGAAAAAAAAAAGTGGACAAAAAATCAGTGAAAAATATGAATTCAAGACTTATTGATACAAATTTTTTTCAGTGAAATTTTGAAAAAAATGTTAAAAGATAATTTTGAATCAATTTCAAATAATGCTTTTAAAGAAATAAAATCTTTATTACTTCCAAGATATTTGAAATATTTTTACTTACAATGATTATGGTGAAATTTTCCTGAGAAAAGGATCCCAATCTACTACCTGCTACAAAATCTGAAAATTGGTGCTTTGGGCCAAAAGTTCTGGAGCGGGAGCTGGTGCAGGGAATACGACAGGGCAAGGGTTTCCTTTCCACCTCATCAGGAGGCAAATCAGAAGGTAGGATTAGGACGCGGACTGCATGGCAGCCTCATTTGTGGTCTTGATACTGCTCTGTGGGGACAGGGCGGTTCTGCCATTGTCCCCTGGTGTTAGGGCACAGCAGCCACAGCATGGTGAGGAGGACATCTAATGCTTCTTCCCTCCTGAACTCATAGAGAGATATCAGAGTTTCCACAAATAAAGACAGTTTGACAAGGCTCCTGAGGAGAAATGTAGAGCTTTCTGTTAGAGGGAGAAGTTTTTCGATCAGAAATGTGACCAGAGGGCTCAGTGAAATACAAGCCAGGCTCGAGAAGATTTCAGAAGATGCAGGGCTAATGCTTGGAGGCCCTGCAAAGCTTGACTTCTTACACTGTACCTCTGCATCATCTGACATAGTCTGCCAGCCAAAAATAATTAACCTTTAGATCAATCTCGCAGATTGGCACAGCAGAATTGGCAGTGAAATCTGCTTGGCAGCAAGACTTCTCGTGGAGAACGGCAGGGTTTGTGTTTGTTACTCAGTTGGGTCCTTCCTTCTTTATTTACATCAGTGAGAAATATACAAACGTGGCATTTTGAATTAACACATAGTCATTTTCTCCGGATTAGAACTGAGGGACTGATGGGTACTTTTCATGCTGTGTTAGTGAGAGGGATAAACAGGGCCACACACACCTTGGAGCAGTGCAACAGCAGGGTGGAACCTTAAACAAGATGAAGAAGACACTCATAGGAGGAAAACATCAGCAAAATAGCATCATGACAAGAGAAGTTGCTTTGTAATGCAAATTTCAAAATTTATAGGGATCCAATGGGAAAAAAAAGATTACAGCTGAGACAGTTATATTAACTGGCTATTGTTATTGTTAGGCTTTTAATTTTCCTTGCAATCTACATCTACTATATTAATTATTAAATGAATAGGCATTTATAGTATTATGCATTAGAGAACAATCTAGTTTTAACTAGCATGGGTGTGCTGTTGTTTTCTAGATGGTCTGTTATTATGGATTGGGCTGGTTGAATATTTGTTGTTGGACTTCTATAGCAAAATGCCATTCTCTAACAAAAAGGAAAATAAATATTGGCATGATGGTTAATTATGACTACTAAGTGCTAAATTGATAAAGTAAGACCTTCAGAAGCTATTTCTGCTGTAGAGGTCAGGTGATGTCTCATTAAATGCCACAACCTTTGGAAGGCATAATCACTTTAAAAATCCCACAGTAATTAAAAATTTGGGGTTTTGCACTGTAATGAGCTAATTTCAGAAGTACAGTAGCACATACCACATTAGAACTATTGTCCCTTTTAAAACAATCTGTCCTTTTCAACTGCTTACACCTTACACCAACACCCCTCCTTTGCTCTTTTTTTTACCCTATATTGGTTTGCACAGTTTATTCAGATCATATGTAAAGCGGAATACTCCTGTGTATGGACCTCAACCTAGTACCATCAACTGCATCTCTGAGGCAGAGAGATAGAGCCAATCAGTATTTTTCCCCATTGGAAAAGAATATGTGAAAAATCATAATTTTGCCAGTATTATGACTAAATTTTTGTGTGCCATACAGCTCTTTAGCTGAATTATATCACCAAACCCACTGGGAAAGCATCACATCAGAAATTTAGATATTCCCAAATAGCTCTAAATCAGTGAACAGATGCTATTTTGCAGTACTTTTTTTATGAAATGCAATAATTATATTTTTTTTTTAATCTCTAGATGGCTACCCTAAAGAGGAAATGATTTACAGATGGAGAAAAAACTCAGTGGAGGCTGCTGACCAGAAATCTTGGAGACTCTATCAGTTTGACTTTATGGGTCTGAGAAATACTTCAGAAATTGTGAAAACCTCTGCAGGTGAGAATGATTCAAATGACAGCACTTGTTTTGGAAAACAAATTATTTGAAAATATTTGTTCTAAATTTGCTTTCCTTCAAATGAAATTTTATTTCAATGTGCACCAATGTTCAGATTAAAACCTCCAAAGTGCAGGCTTCACAACTATTGACTTTGTCTAGATTTTGATAACTTCCTTTTCTTTTTCTCTACTCTTTTTGTAATTTCACAGGCCAAGGAATAAATGCTAACTTGACATAGCTATTCGTTATACACTTTAAGTTGCTATATGATTCTCATTCCTCAGCTAAGGAAGCTGAGGAATTAAGCCATTCCTGCATTGAGACATATGTTTTCACCATAAATTAGAGGAAGATTTTGAGCATAATGGTAGGGTTTGTTAAATTAGACACTTTCAACAGTAATCATTCAGCCACAAGTTCAGTATTTTTCTTCATATTTCAAAGGAACTCTTTATTACTCAGCTGATGGATGCCTTTGCTAGTGACCTTACCAATTGATTGCCATTAAATTTTACTGATAACTATTTTATTTCTTCAGAATTCTTAGTGTTTCTTATAATAACATCAACATAGGAAAAAAAAAAAACAACAGAAAAAGAGATGCATAAATAGAAAAAAATATTTGAACTGTATAAATTCTCATAAAATTCACACAATGTCTGAACTTTATGCACAACTCTGCAGTAAGTTCCATGATTCCCATTTGGTGAGTCTTCTCTCAGTTGCAGAAGGAACCTGCTAGAAGCAATCTTCCACTTAGCTAGGGGTGAATTTTTGAAAAATCTAATTTATGTATTTTTTCAAAATGTAAGCAGAGCTATGTTTCGTTATTCTTTTGGAAACACTGTGAATAATAGTAATAATAAAAAATCATTAATCTGTGAAACTAATGCTGTTGGATCATGCTCCCCCCGCCCCCCCTAATATCAGTAATGTATTCTCAGGACTGTATAGCACTTTTGATAGCAATGAAGAGCTAAAGCTTTAGCGAGTATATTGGGCTGGTAATTTAACATTGCAAACAGCACACATGTAAAAGCTCACTCCTGTTATGGATAGAAATCCTTGTAGTCTGTAAGTTTCTCAGGAATGCTAATTTTTCAGGTGAGTCAGCCATAAGCTGAACCAGGAAAGACATTCAAGTACCAAACACGAAATCATTAAATCATCTGTGTATGCAGGCGTGGAGCTCATTGGAAAAGATGGTATGAATAGGAGAGAAAGCTCTGCTCTTTCTGCTTTGTTCACATCTGGACTAATGCTGTTCTGAGGTTGCATCAAGAGCTACTAAATATGTGTACAAGAAGAATTACTGAGTCAGCCATATTAAAATGTTGAAAGTGTCTTGTTAAACAGATCTATTAAACTCTTTCTTTGCACAGGACAGAACCATTTCTATAGAGGTTTCATTCAAGTGAGTAAATAGTTCATGTGGAGCAAGGAAAAATATATTTCCTATGCTCTTTTTAGTATGCGCCCAGTTCTTATTAAGATGACTAAATTTGCATAGAATAGACTCTCTGACTGTATTTAGGCTATAATTTAAGGTACTGTTAAGGGGAGATTTACTGAACATCAACAGTTTTTACTGTCAGGAGCAAACTCAGGGCCAGGACTCAGGAAAACTAACTGGTACATTGGAGAACCTTGAGTAAGCCCTATGCTATGCAACAAGGATTCCCAAAATGGAGGGAGAGGGGCAGGACATAACCCACTTGTGCAGTATGTCTCAGAGGCAAAATGTATGGTAATTCTGTTAGTACCTGCTGTGAGTGTCTAAGTATATGTGAACAAGTAGAATAAAGAGGCATCTGTGTTATGGTACACACTTATTTACTGAAGAAAAGTAGATCTATCCAAGTTTGAGAATGAGGGAACCCCCAAGACTGCTGTTTCGTACAACGTGGACAATTTCTGATGAAAGGAGGCAGCAGCTGCTGCCTACAGGTATCCCATCTCTTTTACAGCCATGACACAAGGGCTACAGGCGGTCAAAAAAGAGATGCCAGGTTCTGTCATGGAAGATCTGTGGCATATTTACACTAAATCTGCCTGAAAAGGGAGACTGCACTGGAGCTGTCCCTAGGACCTTACGGGTATAGGACACACACCCCCCATCCCCCAACTTCGGACTGCTCCCCAGAGAGACCAGTTCCCACTGACTCGCCTCTGGGACTGTGTAGGGCCCCTCTGAGCCGTATGGGAGCCTGTAAAGGGCCCTACCAGCCACCTGAGTCCTTCACAGACTCAGGACAGAAAGGAAGAGCAGCATTGTTGAGAATGCCGGGCACGGAATCATTCAGGGTAATGAGATGGAGTTGGGAAAAGGAAAGCAGGCCAGATACCACCAGCAGCTTCTTGACAAAGAGAGGTAGTAAACATCATCTCTTCCTCCCAAGAGAAATTATGGAAACTACTATCATACAGGGTATTTAAAAACAGACTGGGAAAAGCATGGGAAAATGAACTGCAGGGAGCAGTCCTCCACTAGCAGGAGATGGATTCGAAGCCCTAACATCTTTTTTAGCTTCTGACTTACACATTTCTGCTGGTTTACAATCCTATTACTTCTCACTAAACTGTGTGTTCATCTATAATGTGAGAGCTGCTGCAGTGTTACCTACCTGTGACCAATTCAGGGATGCCTCTTTTGGCTCCTTTTCAGCAGAGTTCTGGCTATAATGAAGAGAGGTCACACTGACCACGGGGTAACATGCTGCTGTTCTTCCAGCATTTGCATAAAGCCCTTTCTTGGTAGTCACAAAATGGCTAGGTTTAGTACTCAGCAGAGTTCTGCTATTTGATATTCTTTCAGTCTTTCCAAACCTTTTTCAGACATCTAAATAACCTTTATGTTAATCTAGGGCAATTTCATAGGTACACAAATAGGAAGCCAGCTGTCAAATAGACTGTAATCTAAGCAAGATGAGGAATGTTGTCGTCTCTTGCCTTGAACCAGCAGTGGCCTAAAGCATTGCCACAGTGGTGTGCTTTATTCTTGCAAGAAGACTAGCTTCTTTTACAATAAGCTGGCAGCCAGAGAAAGTTTTCATTGCCATCTGGAAGAGGTGTTCAGCTTCTTCTTGAGGATTTTTTTTTTAATTTCACGCTAAGATACAAACACAACCAGATAAATATCTACTGCATATGGTGATTACATGGAATGCACAGCAGAAATCACTGTGCTGGTGCTGTGGTCGTGAACCTTTATCTTACACCCTAAGTAAGCTTTCACTGTCAGGTGATATCAAATTAATTCACAAGTACTGAAGAATTCCCCTGTTGCCAGCAGGCAAGATACTTAGATAATATAGCAAGAGCATTTCTCTTGCTACAATGACAAATAAGGCTGACAAAGATAATTAAAGTAGAGGGAATACTAAGACACCTGGCATTGAGCTGTGAAAAAAGGAGGAACTGCATATAAGGAGAAAATTCTCAAATTTTAAAACTGTAAATCAGCCAACAGAAGGGTGGTCAGGAAAATAGGAGAGAAAGAGAGAGAACATCATCCTTAAAAGTATCCAATGTGTATTTGCAGTAAACTTTAACTTTTTGAGTCCCAGCCTTTCCAAGCACACTTTTTTTGGTTTTTTTTTGAGGGAGGGCCGGAGGGGGTGTGTGCGAGCGGAACAGCCAAAAAAAACCCAAAAGAGAATCATGAAAGAATCCACGAGTAAAGCTCATGGAGTGAGCTGTAGTGTTGCTTGCACTTTTCTGCTGCAATCTCCCCCAAGGAAAGTCTATTCATTCTTTTTAAACCACTCAATTTTTTACACTGCTAGATAAACACAAAGACCTTGTAGCTACTGAATCTAATTTTCATTTACTTGAAACCTTCTTTGCATCATACAAGTCTTATTTGTGTTCTTCCTCAGATGCCTTTAGCCTGAGAGATTTTTGCAGTCCAAAGGAGCTTTTGCATAAATAAGTTCAAGATAATTCATCAGAAATAGAAAACACCATTAAAGTGCCCTATTTAAAAACTTTAATAGCTGATCATTACAAATTAATCATACAGAACCAGACAGAAAGTACTGTTTCAAACATTCTGAATAACCCCCAAGCACCAATACCCAAACCCAATAAATATCCATAACTACCTCCATAAAGAGGCACACCTTTCCATACATACAGGTAATGGATGACAATTAGTGGAGTCTGCCTGTCATATGACTTCTAAATTGTGCTTCATATTTTGAAATAGCTGTTTCATCAAGTATCTCAGCTTACATGTTGTGCTCAGCCCTATATCACAGGGCTGCAAAGCAAGGTTAATATCTGTTGTCACAGATTCAGATACAGCTCTTTGGGACAATGCCAAGAACAATACCATTTAAAGTACCTACTCAGTAAATGGCAAGTAAAAAACTACCCTAGAACAAGAATAAGAATGCCTGTCTTTTAAGAAAATGCAAAGACCTACATAAATAACTATTGGCAGAAGAAGGGAGGACTAGACGTATTTTTATAGGAAGGCCAAATTTCACTGGGGGAGTCCAGTCAAGTCAAGTAACAGATCAGGCTGAGACAGGCATTAGCTGATGCTCCCTTACTTTGTCAGACACACTCCCAGAGATTTGTCCAGGGGAAAAGATGTTGACGTGCCTAGCTCTTCTACTAAGTGAACAAAGAACAGCTGGCTTGAGAAAATGTTTCAAAATCAGCACTTCTGCTTATTTTTTGCTATTAAATGCTTCCAGGTCACTTAGATGTAGGCACAGAGGGCCCATGATGAATACCCACACAAAATGAGCCAAGATTGCCTAGTGACAGTATGGGGTTCAAGCCAGCAGTCCAGCCATCACCCCACAGGTCCCTGTTGATTGTGCAGGATCACCATCCAGTGCAAACATCAGGTTGGCAAGGCAAGAGCAGGGTTGGCAGCAGTCAGCAAAGCCCCTCAGCTTGGGGAAGGGGTTACAAGGGGAGCTGGCAGAGAAGGATGGTCAGAGGCTGATTAGGGCAACTGGAGCCTTTTGGTGCACCCACAGCCCTGAGAATGAGTGGAAAACAATGCATGAGATGCCATAGTTGCTGAATGTGGTTGTGTCTATACATGGTTTTTTATAATGATCTGATTCAGTCACACTCTGTTTTGTACCAGCTAACTGATCTGAAGACTCATTTATTTAATGAAGATTCATGAATCTCTTTTGGTTTTTAAAGTCATTGACATTTTTTAGTATCCCACTGAGTCCTGATGGCACATCACAGAGTGCTTGTCATCTTCCCAGTGTGTTCTTCGCAAGAGAAATCTGACTTTTGTGGGATTTTTTCCTCAAATACCAAATTCAGTGGAATCCAACACACTACCTCAGCTGGCTGTGCTGCACAGCCTGCCTTTAACAGATGGTGTCCTCAAGCAGCAAGTGGAGACTCAGATAAATGCATGGCATCATTTGAAAACAGTGCCTATTTTTACCTACCTGGTGTTGCAGGAGCTTTGCCTCTTCCAGCCAGGGTATCACGTAATCTCAAATGCTTTAATGATTAGGCTTTGATTTACAGCCCTCAGCAGACATCTGCTCTGGGTTTCTGTGATTCCAGACAGTGTCCCCTTCTCTTTCAAATACTGTCCCATCCTTCCCTTATCCTTCCTTGCCTGACTCCTAATGTGAGTGCAGAAGGGGAGAAAGAATTTGTGGGGCTTTGTTTTTTGGGGTTTTTTTAACCTGTCATGAGTAGAGTAGCAGCTGGATTCCAGCATCTCACAACCTGCTTTCCCTTGATGCCAGACAATATCTTCTGTGTGTCAGGCATTTGTGTGTGGAAAAAGTCTGTCTAACACTCCCCAAAGAGGTAGAACAGAAAATGGGTTTGGTGGGAAATTCTCCATTGTTCTGCTCTCCAGCTCTTCGGTTCTCACCACTGGAGGCAATCCATTCTCACAGTTGTTGTGTCTTCCTTTGTACCAGGTAATTGTCCTCATAACTCTCTTTGGGTTCTTGAAATTTGTGGTCTGAATTTTAGACCTTGCAAACCACACAAAAGTATGCTTACGTTTGTTCCCAAGGTTCATTAGATCAGGTTTGGGCTTTCAAATTCTGTTTCTGTTATATATAAGAAAATCCTAAGTTAGGAATCAAGCTAAAATCCTGTGTTGGGTCTTGAAGCTAAGTATAAGTTTATTTTTATAGGTGGTAGACGGAACCATACAGGGACAGTTGATGCCTGAGATGCGACCCTTCACCAGAACCTGCTTCCCTCATCACACTCCTTTCTGCTTTCTCACCTTACCTACACAAACATACACATACAACTTCTCAGAATCCTTGTGCATCTTTTCCACCCATGGGCCCTCATTCCCAGGAGCTCCAGCATTGCCAAATTACCTGGTACTAGGAATATACCTTTTGAAGCCCTTCTTGCTCAACTCTATCTCCAGTGCTAAAGTTACCTCAGCTTGCTGCCTTAAGACAGGCAGACATGCATACCATACTAGCACTTGCAACCTAGTATTCGATCATCTTTTCTTTATTATCTGTGGCTTTCTCCACAGCTTTGTCCTTAATGAAATCCATCAGATCTAGTGCAAGAACATAAAATCCCATCTAGGACTTCAAATAGGTTGAAAACACTACTTGGTACTTGAAAATAATGCCCAGTACTGACCCACAGAACTGACCTATGGCATACATAACAAATTCACTCTCACTTTTTCGCTGTTCAGTTTTCATAGTTCATTGTGAAATATGACTCCAATAACACCTTTAGATCCAGAATGTTTATACAGCTTAGAATTACTTTGTGTGCAGCACCAAATGCACAGCCCAGACTTGAATTGGCTATCATTCTTTGGCTCCTTTCAGAATAATACTGGAAGTCCTTGCCACTACAATCATCTCTGGAATGAGGGAATATCATAGGACTTCTTTTCTAACAGTAAACATCAGTTTATGTGAAAACAGAAAATTAGCTTGATTATAAGAAGATTTAGCTATAATCTTTTTGTTGACAGAGTTTTTATCTCTGATACAGTATTTGCAATAAATCAAATCCTGGTTTAGCAGAGATAATCAACAGTGGCAGTATTGACTTTAAAAAGATATTCATAAGTCAAATGAGAATCAATCAGAATGAATATTTAGAACAAACCATAGTCTTTCTATGAAAAAATTCAATTATTATTTTTGAAAGCAATTAATCATGCACTGATATTGTAAACTTCATATAATACATTCTGATAAATTTGTCCTTAGCCACCTAGGTTACAAATGTAATAATTGAACAGATGATTATTAACTATACTTCTATTAAAGTGTTTTCCTATGTTGGTCACAAGTTTGACTGACACAGGAATAAAAGCTTTTATATTGCCTCCAAATCCAGCACTTGTTACAAGAATGTCCCACAAAGCTCACAGTAATACAGCTTCTGAAGACAGTAATTTATAACTTGATCAACAGCTTACTGCGGTTAATGGAAATTTTCCCTGATGCTGGCCTGGGATCAGATCTTGAAATGCAGAAGCCTGGAACTGGCTATTTAATATGAGCAACTCGTCAGTCACTAGAAACTAGAGAAAGCTCAGCTTATCGATATACCAGTGGGCTAAGAATAACATGCTCTAAAAACATCTTTCTTCTTCTGTTTACAAATAGCACAAAAGATTACTAGAACAAGGGAGGGGAGAGGATGTAATTGCTCTCCATATTTTGTAAGTTCAGCAGAACTGCATATATGACTGGATTGATGCTTATACGTTGTCTTGTGAAGATAAATGTTTAGTGTCCTTTATATAGGCCCTTAATGCTGCAAACGGCGAGAGAGATTAGAAATAAAGCGACTTGACCTTATGGTAAAAGCAAAACTTTACCAAAAAAAAGACAGTGGGAGACTTGGAGGCAGGTCTTTGCCTGTGTTTTTTTCTTAAAGGAAAATTTCAGTAGGAAGTAATTTCTCCCTAAAAAAATACCCAGTTACAGAACCACAGAATCACAGAATGATATGTGATTGGAAGGGACCTCTGGAGATCATCTAGTCCAATCCCCCTGCCAAAGCAGGTCCTCTTAGAGCAGGCTACCCAGTAACTTGTCCAGGTGGGTTTTGAACATCTCCAGAGAAGGAGACTCCACCACCTCTCTGGGCAGCCTTTTCCAGTGCTCTGCCACCCTCAAAGTGAAGAAGTTCCTCCTCATGTTTAGATGGAACTTCTTATGTACAAATTTGTGCCCATTTCCTCTTGTCCTGTCACTGGACACCACTGAAAAGAGACTGGCCCCATCCTCTTTACACAGACCCTTTAAGTATTTGCCCTCATTAGTTGTCCTCGTTAAAGGACCTCAAGTTGTCATATTTAAAGATTTTCACATTTTATGGAAAAAAACCCACACAGCCTTTTCCCACTAGGTTTTTCTTCAGATTAGGTTTTTATCTGATAGTTCCCTATTTGGAAGTTTTGTATGTGTCTAACTTTAAGAAGTTCTTGAATCAATGCCCTCATTCACTCATTCATTGGCAATGGTGTATTTGTTGCTTTTCTTTATATAGAGAGTCCTGACCTCCTGCTCCTTTCTGCTGGAGCTATGCCACTTTCCATTCTGGGATAATTCACCAGGACAGAAGGACGACAGGGTTGACTGTTCTCTGATAAGCATACTCTGGAACTTGGAGCCGTTGACCTGAGCTCTTCTCTGAGACTGAAAGAGTGACTGAACATTTAATAACAATACCAAGAATTAGGTGAACTCATCTCAGAATTTAACATGAAGGTTAGGCAAATCACTCACTGAAGAGGTAGGGATTTTGGTCTCATATGTCTTGGTACTTTAACCAGTAGGCCACAAGGTAAAAAAGCAGAAGGCTGCTGTTGCTTCCATGTTTTGCTAAAAAGATGGGAAAAGATTTTTGTTCCTTACTTAAAAGAACACAGATGTGAATTCTTCATAGCAACAGAAGCCTTCCTAGCAGCAGCTTCTCCTCTGCACTTTTTCTTGCCCAGCTTAGTTGACACTGTTTTAAGCTGCTGGCTTTCATGGGTTCATTCTGAGATGCCCTGCTCCCCCACTTGCTGCAGAGACACACGGCAAAATTGAGTCTGTGGGGACAATTGTGTGGCCAGGCGTTTCCAAGTGAGAATTTGCACTGCAGTGTGCATGATAGCCAGGCCCTCAGAGGTACAACCCTTGGTCTACAAGACTACGTTTATAAAAGCACTAAGTAGCACGCTGCCTGTAGTGGCAAAAGCAGTAGGGAGAGAGGGAAATATTTCCATAGAAGAGATGATGTGACTGCAGTCAGAATGGCTTTGCAAGCGTCTTTGAACATAAGACACAAAGCAGAATTGGACTGATAAATTGTATTTACTTTTAAAAAGGTACACAATGTAGAGAGAATATTTTGACTCAAATTGCAAAACATACCTTGAGATGACCTACAGGGCATATTGATCATAGAATATCTGATATTAATGTCACCGTAATGGGGGTGGAAAGACATATTGTACAAGAACTGTGAGCCTCTTTACATTTATACAGATAAGAACAACTTTCAAGACTCTTGCTATTTCAGAACCTCTGTCTTTTTTTCCCTACTTCTGTGTCATTACAACACTATGTTGGTGATATATGGTGGTTCAATCAAAAGTTTTATATTATCACAAACTGTGAAGGTTTGGCTTTTGCCCAGAGTTCCTACAATGTTATCTAAAAGTCTTTCACAACCAGCAATTGTACTTAATGTAAAACTCACAGTATTGTACAGGATATTTTATATTTTATTCACTGCTGAATCTACAATCTTAATGAGAATTTTAAAATACAGAATAGGGCAACTGTTCACATGTTGCAGAAAGATGCTTAGTGTCTTTTTAGATTTTAATTTGCCTTACCTTAGAAAAAGCGCGGCACAGATTAGTTATGTGCTAGCAAGGTTTCTCTAAATTTAGCCTTTACTCTTTCACATTGATGTCATGTTTCCAGATTTCTTCCATGCGGTCATTGAGCATCTTTGCCTCTGGGACCCTTTTCTGCAGCTAGTATTGACAACATTTAGGTCCTGTTCGTAATAATAACAACTCCATTTCGGTCAACATCTTCTGCTTCCTAGTTACACTGGCAAGAACCAAAATCTCTTCTATGATTAGTTCTCTCATTCTGGATTTATCTGCTGCCTACTGAAGCCAATATGTGTCTTACCACTACCTGCCAGAGAATCTGGCAAGTATGAGCTATGCTGTCAGGTAGCAAAGGAAATGGTACAGTACAAGAATAAGTGCTTAGCAAGTTTCCAAATCTTCCAGAAAATGCAACCAAAGTAATGCTATGGGATAACATGAGAGAGCCTTCCTGAAATGTAAGGAAGCCTGCCATGACTAAGGCTACCACAGTATCCCACAGAGAATCAGAGGTGAACACTTGGCAGTTGAGTGTGGCAGTTTGGCGGTGACAGAAACCTGGGCTGGCATCAGTCATG